>CM075689.1:74359741-74367241 GCA_037954015.1 Psophocarpus tetragonolobus
AGTTTAAGAGTATAAAAAAGGATAATGCTTATGAACAATGCTTGTAGAAAAATAGTATTGTCAAATCAGTTCATAAAAAAAGAAAGGATGAAAATGATGTTTAAAATAAGTTCAGATGAAAAATTATGAGCTATAAAAGGTTAATGCGAAAAACAAATCGAAATATGTAGTAAAAATGGAATGTAAAAATATTTATGTTTAGGGTTTAGGGGTTAGGGTTTAGGGGTTAGGGTTTAGGGTTTATGGGTTAGGGTTAGGGTTTAGGGGTTAGGGGTTAGGTGTTAGGGGTTAGGGTTTAGGGGTTAGTGGTTAGGGGTTAGGGGTTAGGGTTTAGGGTTTAGGGGTTAGGGGTTAGGGGTTAGGGGTTAGGGGTTAGGGTTTAGGGGTTAGGGTTTAGGGGTTAGGGTTTAGGGGTCAGGGTTTACGGGTAAGGGGTAAGGGGTTAGGGGTTAGGGTTTAGGGTTTAGGGGTTAGGGTTTAGGGTTTGGGTTAGGGTTTAGGGTTTAGGGTTAGGGTTAGGGTTTATGGTTAGGGTTATGGTTTAGGGTTTAGTGGTTAGGGGTTAGGGGTTAGGGTTTAGGGTTAGGGTTTAGGGGTTAGGGGTTAGGGGTTAGGGGTTAGGGTTTAGGGGTTAGGGGTTAGGGGTTAGGGTTTAGGGTCTAGGGTTTAGGTTCTAGGGTCTAGGGTTTAGGTTCTAGGGTCTAGGGTTTAGGGTTTGGGTTTGGGTTAGGGTTTAGGTTTAGGGTTAGGGCTAATGTTTAGGGTTAGGGTTTAGGGTTTAGGGTTAAGGTTTAGGGTTTAGGGTTTAGGGTTTGGGGTTTAGGGTTTAGGGTTCAGGGTTTAGTGTTTAGGGTTTGGGGTTTAGGGTTTAGGGTTTAAAATAAGTTCAAATGAAAAACTATGAGTTATAATAGGTTAATGTGAAAAATAAATCAATATGGGTAGTAAAAATGGAATATAAAAATATTTATGTGTTAAAACCTTTGACAAAAAAAAGATAATGTTAAAGAAATAATTTTAAATGATGAAATGATGAAAAAATTGTAAGGTATAAAAAAAATTCAATGCAAAAAAATGTAGTTTAAGAGTATAAAAAAGGATAATGTTTATGAACAATGCTTGTAAAAAAATAGTATTGCCAAATTAGTTCATAAAAAAAGTAAGGATGAAAATAATATTTAAAATAAGTTCAGATGAAAAAGTATGAGTTATAAAAGGTTAATGTGAAAAACAAATCGAAATGGGTAGTAAAAATGGAATGTAAAAATATTTATGTGTTAAAACCTTTAACAAAAAAGGATAATGTTAAAGAAATAATTATAAATGATGAAAAATATTTAAGGTATAAAAAGTTTTTAATGCAAAAAAATATGATTTAAGACTATAAAAAAAGATAATGTTTTTGAACCATGCTTGTAAAAAAA
Source organism: Psophocarpus tetragonolobus (assembly GCA_037954015.1). Lineage (NCBI taxonomy): Eukaryota > Viridiplantae > Streptophyta > Magnoliopsida > Fabales > Fabaceae > Psophocarpus > Psophocarpus tetragonolobus. Next base: position 74,361,166 of record CM075689.1, read on the forward strand.
TAGTATTGCAAAATAAGTTCATAACAGAAGTAAGGATGAAAATGATGTTTAAAATAAGTTCAAGTATGAGTTATAATAGGTTAATGTGAAAAACAAATCGAAATATGTAGTAAAAATGGAATGTAAAAATATTTATGTTTAGGGTTTAGGGGTTAGGGTTTACGGGTTAGGGTTTAGGGGTTAGGGGTTAGGGGTTAGGGGTTAGGGGTTAGGGGTTAGGGGTTAGGGGTTAGGGGTTAGGGGTTAGGGGTTAGGGTTTAGGGGTTAGGGGTTAGGGGTTAGGGGTTAGGGGTTAGGGGTTAGGGGTTAGGGGTAATGGTTTAGGGTTTAGGGGTTAGGGGTTTAGGGTTTAGGGTTTAGGGTTTAGGGGTTAGGGGTTATGGGTTAGGGGTTAGGGGTTAAGGGTTAGGGTTTAGGATTTATGGTTTAGGGTTTATGGTTTAAGGGTTAGGGGTTAGGGTTTAGGGGTTAGTGGTTAGGGGTTAGGGGTTAGGGTTTATGGGTTAGGGTTTAGGGGTTAGGGTTTATGGGTTAGGGTTTAGGGGTTAGGGTTTATGGTTCAAGGTTTAGGGTTTAGCGGTTAGGGGTTAGGGGTTAGGGTTTAGGGTTTAGGGGTTATGGGTTAGGGGATAGGGGTTAGGGTTTAGGGTTTAGGGTTTAGGGGTCAAGGTTTAGGGGTCAGGGTTTAGGGGTTAGGGGTCAGGGATCAGGGGTCAGGGATCAGGGGTCAGGGTCAGGGGTCAGGGGTCAGGGTTTAGGGTTTAGGGGTCAGGGTTTAGGGGTCAGGGGTCAGGGGTCAGGGGTCAGGGTCAGGGGTCAGGGTTTAGGGGTCAGGGTTTAGGGGTTAGGGTTTAGGGGTTAGGGTTTAGGGGTTAGGGTTTAGTGGTTATGGTTTAGGGGTTAGGGTTTAGGGTTTAGGGTTTGTGTTTGGGTTTGGGTTTGGGTTTGGGTTTGGGTTTGGGTTAGGGTTTGGGTTAGGGTGTAGGGTTAGGGTTTAGGGTTAGGGTTTAGGGTTTGGGTTAGGGTTTACGGTTAGGCTTTAGGGTTTAGGGTTTAGCGGTTATGGTTTAGGGGTTAGGGGTTAGGGTTAGGGTTTAGGGGTTAGGGGTTAGGGTTTATGGGTTAGGGGTTAGGGGTTAGGGGTTAGGGGTTAGGGTTTAGGGTAGGGTTTAGGGTTTAGGTTTTACGGTTTAGGGTTTAGGGTTTAGGGTTGGGTTTAGGGTTAGGGTTAGGGTTAGGGTTTGGGTTTAGGGTTTAGGGTTTACGGTTTAGGGTTTAGGGTTTGGGTTTGGGTTTAGGGTTAGTGGTTAGGGTTAGGGTTTAGGGTTTACGGTTTAGGGTTTAAAATAAGTTCATATGAAAAAGTATGAGTTATAAAAGGTTAATGTGAAAAACAAATCGAAATGGGTAGTAAAAATGAAATGTAAAAATATTTATATGTTAAAACCTTTAACAAAAGAAGATAATGCTAAAGAAATAATTTTAAATGATGAAAAAAATGTAAGGTATAAAAAGTTTTTAATGCGAAAAAATATGATTTGAGAGTATAAAAAAAGATAATGTTTTTGAACAACGCTTGTAAAAAAATAGTATTGCAAAATAAGTTCATAACAGAAGTAAGGATGAAAATGATGTTTAAAATAAGTTCAATTATGAGTTATAATAGGTTAATGTGAAAAACAAACCAAAATGGGTAGTAAAAATGGAATATAAAAATATTTTTGTGTTAAAAACTTTAACAAAAAAAAGATAATGTTAAAGAAATAATTTTAAATGATTAAATGATGAAAAAATTGTAAGGTATAAAAAAAATTCATTGCAAGAAAATATAGTTTAAGAGTATAAAAAAGGATAATGCTTATGAAGAATGCTTGTAAAAAAATAGTATTGTCAAATCAGTTCATAAAAAAAGAAAGGATGAAAATGATGTTTAAAATAAGTTTAGATGAAAAATTATGAGTTATAAAAGGTTAATGTGAAAAACAAATCGAAATATGTAGTAAAAATGGAATGTAAAAATATTTATGTTTAGGGTTTAGGGGGTAGGGGTTAGGGGTTAGGGGTTAGGGGTTAGGGGTTAGGGTTTAGGGTTTAGGGTTTAGGGGTTAGGGGTTAGGGGTTAGGGGTTAGGGGTTAGGGGTTAGGGTTTAGGTTTAGGATTTAGGGGTTAGGGGTTAGGGGTTAGGGGTTAGGGGTTAGGGTTTAGGGGTTAGGGTTTAGGGTTTAGGGTTTATGGTTTAGGGTTTAGGGGTCAGGGTTTACGGGTAAGGGGTCAGGGGTTAGGGTTTAGGGGTTAGGGTTTAGGGTTTATGGGTTAGGGTTTAGGGGTTAGGGTTAGGGGTTAGGGTTTAGGGTTTAGAGTTTAGGGTTTAGGGGTTAGGGGTTAGGGTTTAGGGTTAGGGGTTTAGGGGTTTAGGGGTTAGGGTTTAGGGTTTAGGGGTTAGGGGTTAGGGGTTAGGGGTTAGGGGTTAGGGGTTAGGGGTTAGGGGTTAGGGTCTAGGGTCTAGGGTTTGGGTTTGGGTTTGGGTTTGGGTTTGGGTTTAGGTTTAGGGTTAGGGTTAGGGTTAGGATTTAGGGGTTAGGGTTACGTTTAGGGTTTAGGGTTAGGGTTTAGGGGTTAGGGGTTAGGGTTTCAGGTTTAGGGGTTAGGGTTTAGGGGTTAGGGTTTAGGGTTTAGGGGTTAGGGGTTAGGGTTTAGGGTTTAGGGTCTAGGGTCCAGGGTTTGGGTTTGTGTTTGGGTTAGGGTTTAGGGTTAGGTTTAGGGTTAGGGTTTAGGGTTAGGGTTTATGGTTTAGGGTTTAGGGTTTAGGATTTAGGGTTATGATTTATGGTTTAGGGTTTGGTGTTTGGGGTTTAGGGTTTAGGGTTTAGGGTTTAGTGTTTAGGGTTTAGGGTTTAAAATAAGTTCAAATGAAAAAGTATGAGTTATAAAAGGTTAATGTGAAAAACAAATCGAAATGGGTAGTAAAAATGGAATGTAAAAATATTTATGTGTTAAAACCTTTAACAAAAAAAGATAATGTTAAAGAAATAATTTTAAATGATGAAAAATATTTAAGGTATAAAAAGTTTTTAATGCAAAAAAATATGATTTAAGAGTATAAAAAAAGATAATGTTTTTGAGCCATGCTTGTAAAAAAATAGTATTGCAAAATAAGTTCATAACAGAAGTAAGGATGAAAATGATGTTTAAAATAAGTTCAAGTATGAGTTATAATAGGTTAATGTGAAAAACAAATCAAAATGGGTAGTAAAAATAGAATATAAAAATATTTTTGTGTTAAAAACTTTAACAAAAAAAAGATAATGTTAAAGAAATAATTTTAAATGATTAAATGATGAAAAAATTGTAAGGTATAAAAAAAATTCATTGCAAGAAAATATAGTTTAAGAGTATAAAAAAGGATAATGCTTATGAACAATGCTTGTAAAAAAATAGTATTGTCAAATCAGTTCATAAAAAAAGAAAGGATGAAAATGATGTTTAAAATAAGTTCAGATGAAAAATTATGAGTTATAAAAGGTTAATATGAAAAACAAATCGAAATATGTAGTAAAAATGGAATGTAAAAATATTTATGTTTAGGGGTTAGGGTTTAGGGGTTAGGGGTTAGGGGTTACGGTTTAGGGTTTAGGGTTTAGGTGTTAGGGGTTAGGGCTTAGGGGTTAGGGGTTAGGGGGTAGGGTTTAGGGGTTAGGGGTTAGGGGTTAGGGTGTATGGGTTAGGGTTTATGGGTTAGGGTTCAGGGGTTAGGGGTTATGGTTTAGGGTTTATGGTTTAGGGTTTATGGTTTAGGGTTTAGGGGTTATGGGTTAGGGTTTAGGGGTTAGGGTTTAGGGCGGAGGGTTTAGGGGTTAGGGGTTAGGGTTTAGGGTTTAGGGTTAGGGTTTAGGGTTTAGGGTTTGGGTTTGGGTTAGGGTTTAGGGTTAGGGTTAGGATTTAGGGTTTATGGTTAGGGTAGGGTTTAGGGTTAGGGTTTAGGGTTTAGGGTTTAGGGTTTAGGGGTTAGGGATAGGGGTTAGGGTTTATGGTTTAGGGTTTAGGGTTTAGGGTGTAGGGGTCAGGGTTTAGGGGTCAGGGGTCAAGGGTTAGGGTTTAGGGGTTAGGGTTTAGGGGTTAGGGGTTATGGTTTAGGGGTTAGGGTTAGGGTTTAGGGGTCAGGGTTTAGGGGTCAGGGGTCAAGGGTTAGGGTTTAGGGCGTAGGGTTTAGGGTTTAGGGCGTAGGGTTTAGGGCGTAGGGTTTAGGGTTTCTTGTTTATGGGTTAGGGGTTATGGTTTAGGGTTTAGGGGTTAGGGGTTAGGGGTTAGGGTTTAGGGTTTAGGGTTAGGGTTTATGGTTTAGGGTTTAGGGTCTAGGGTTTGGGTTTGGGTTTGGGTTAGGGTTTGGGTTTAGGCTTAGGGTTAGGGTTTAGGGTTAGGGTTAGGGTTTAGGGTTTAGTGTTTAGGGTTTAGGGTTTAGGGTTTAAAATAAGTTCAAATGAAAAAGTATGAGTTATAATAGGTTAATGTGAAAAATAAATGAATATGGGTAGTAAAAATGGAATATAAAAATATTTATGTGTTAAAACCTTTAACAAAAAAAACATAATGTTAAAGAAATAATTTTAAATGATTAAATGATGAAAAAATTGTAAGGTATAAAAAAAATTCAATGCAAAAAAATGTAGTTTAAGAGTATAAAAAGGATAATGTTTATGAACAATGCTTGTAAAAAAATAGTATTGCCAAATTAGTTCATAAAAAAAGTAAGGATGAAAATAATATTTAAAATAAGTTCAGATGAAAAAGTATGAGTTATAAAAGGTTAATGTGAAAAACAAATCGAAATGGGTAGTAAAAATGAAATGTAAAAATATTTATATGTTACAACCTTTAACAAAAAAGATAATGTTAAAGAAATAATTTTAAATGATGCAAAAAATGTAAGGTATAAAAAGTTTTTAATGCGAAAAAATATGATTTGAGAGTATAAAAAAAGATAATGTTTTTGAACAATGCTTGTAAAAAAATAGTATTGCAAAACAAGTTCATAAAAAAAGTAAGGATGAAAATGATGCTTAAAATAAGTTCACATGAAAAAGTATGAGTTATAAAATGTTAATGTGAAAAACAAATCAAAATGGGTAGTAATAATGGAATGTAAAAATATTTATGTGTTAAAACCTTTAACAAAAAAAGATAATGTTAAAGAAACAATTTTAAATGATGAAAAAAATGTAAGGTATAAAAAGTTTTTAATGCAAAAAATTATGATTTAAGAGTATAAAAAAAGATAATGTTTTTGAAAAATGCTTGCAAAAAAATAGTATTGCAAAATACGTTAAAAACAAGTAAGGATGAAAATGATGTTCAAAATAAGTTCAAATGAAAAAGTATGAGTTATAAAAGGTTAATGTGAAAAACAAATCAAAATGGGTAGTAAAAATGGAATGTAAAAATATTTATGTGTTAAAGCCTTTAACAAAAAAAAGATAATGTTAAAGAAATAATTTTAAATGATTAAATGATGACGAAAATGTAAGGTCTAAAAAAAATTCAATGTGAAAAAATATAGTTTAAGAGTATAAAAAAGGATAATGTTTATGAATAATGCTTGTAAAAAAACAGTATTGCCAAATCAGTTCATAAAAAAAGTAAGGATGAAATGATGCTTAAAATAAGTTCAGATGAAAAAGTATGAGTTATAAAAGGTTAATGTGAAAAACAAATCGAAATGGGTAGTAAAAATGGAATGTAAAAATATTTATGTGTTATAAACTTTAACAAAAAAGGATAATGTTAAAGAAATAATTTTAAATGATGAAAAAAATGTAAGGTGTAAAAAGTTTTTAGTGAAAAAAAATACGAATTAAGAGTATAAAAAAAGATAATGTTTTTGAACAATGCTTGTAAAAAAATAGTATTGCAAAATAAGTTCATAAAAAAAGTAAGGATGAAAATGATGCTTAAAATAAGTTCACATGAGAAAGTATGAGTTATAAAAGGTTAATGTGAAAAACAAATCGAAATGGGTAGTAAAAATGGAATGTAAAAATATTTATGTGTTATAACCTTTAACAAAAAAAGATAATGTTA
>CM075689.1:74397241-74407241 GCA_037954015.1 Psophocarpus tetragonolobus
TATGGTTTAGGGTTTAGGGTTTAGGGGTCAGGGTTTAGGGGTCAGGGGTTAGGGTTTAGGGTTTAGGGGTTAGGGGTTAGGGGTTATGGTTTAGGGGTTAGGGTTAGGGTTTAGGGTTTAGGGTTAGGGTTATGGTTTAGGGTTTAAGGGTTAGGGGTTAGGGTTTTGGGTTTATGGGTTAGGGGTTAGGGTTTAGGGTTTAGGGGTTAGGGGTTAGAGGTTAGGGGTTAGGGGTTAGGGTTTAGGGTTAGGGTTTATGGTCTAGGGTTTAGGGTCTAGGGTTAGGGTCTAGGGTTTGGGTTTGGGTTTGGGTTAGGGTTTAGGTTTAGGCTTAGGGTTAGGGTTTAGGGTTAGGGTTAAGGTTTAAGGTTTAGGGTTTAGGGTTTAGGGTTAGGGTTTAGGGTTTGGGTTTAGGGGTTATGGTTTAGGGGTTAGGGTTTAGGGGTTAGGGGTTATGGGTTAGGGGTTATGGGTTAGGGTTTAGGGTTTAGGGGTTAGGGTTTAGGGGTTATGGGTTCGGGTTTAGGGTTTAGGATTTAGGGGTTATGGGTTAGGGGTTAGGGGTTAGTGGCTAGGGGTTAGGGGTTAGGGGTTAGGGTTTAGGGGTCAGGGTTTAGGGGTCAGGGTTTACGGGTCAGGGGTCAGGGGTCAGGGGTCAGGGGTCAGGGGTTATGGGTTAGGGTGTATGGGTTAGGGGTTAGGGTTAGGGTTTAGGGTTTAGGGGCTAGGGTTTAGGGGTTAGAGGTTAGGGGTTAGGGTTTAGGGGTTAGGGGTTAGGGGTTAGGGTTTAGGGTCTAGGGTTTAGGGTCTAGGGTCTAGGGTTTAGGGTTTGGGTTTACGGTTTAGGGTTTAGGGTTTACGGTTTGGTTTTGGGTTTGGGTTAGGGTTTAGGTTTAGGGTTAGGGTTTAGGGTTTGGGGTTTAGGGTTTAGGGTTTAGTGTTTAGGGTTTAGGGTTTAAAATAAGTTCAAATGAAAAAGTATGAGTTATAATAGGTTAATGTGAAAAATAAATCAATATGGGTAGTAAAAATGGAATATAAAAATGTTTATGTGTTAAAACCTTTAACAAAAAAAAGATAATGTTAAAAAAATAATTTTAAATGATTAAATGATGAAAAAACTGTAAGGTATAAAAAAAATTCAATGCAAAAAAATGTAGTTTAAGAGTATAAAAAAGGATAATGTTTATGAACAATGCTTGTAAAAAAATAGTATTGCCAAATTAGTTCATAAAAAAAGTAAGGATGAAAATAATATTTAAAATAAGTTCAGATGAAAAAGTATGAGTTATAAAAGGTTAATGTGAAAAACAAATCGAAATGGGTAGTAAAAATGGAATGTAAAAATATTTATGTGTTAAAACCTTTAACAAAAAAAGATAATGTTAAAGAAATAATTTTAAATGATGAAAAATATTTAAGGTATAAAAAGTTTTTAATGCAAAAAAATATGATTTAAGAGTATAAAAAAAGATAATGTTTTTGAACCATGCTTGTAAAAAAAATAGTATTGCAAAATAAGTTCATAACAGAAGTAAGGATGAAAATGATGTTTAAAATAAGTTCAATTATGAGTTATAATAGGTTAATCTGAAAAACAAATCAAAATGGGTAGTAAAAATGGAATATAAAAATATTTTTGTGTTAAAAACTTTAACAAAAAAAAGATAATGTGAAAGAAATAATTTTAAATGATTAAATGATGAAAAAATTGTAAGGTATAAAAAAAATTCATTGCAAGAAAATATAGTTTAAGAGTATAAAAAAGGATAATGCTTATGAAAAATGCTTGTAAAAAAATGGTATTGTCAAATCAGTTCATAAAAAAAGAAAGGATGAAAATGATGTTTAAAATAAGTTCAGATGAAAAATTATGAGTTATAAAAGGTTAATGTGAAAAACAAATCGAAATATGTAGTAAAAATGGAATGTAAAAATATTTAGGTTTAGGGTTTAGGGTTTAGGGGGTAGGGTTTACGGGTTAGGGGTTATGGTTTAGGGGTTATGGTTTAGGGTTTAGGGGTTATGGTTTAGGGGTTAGGGTTTATGGTTTAGGGGTTAGGGGTTAGGGTTTAGGGGTTAGGGTTTAGGGGTTAGGGGTTAGGGGTTAGGGTTTAGGGGTTAGGGTTTAGGTTTTAGGGGTTAGGGGTTAGGGGTTAGGGGTTAGGGGTTAGGGTTTAGGGGTTAGGGGTTCAGGTTTAGGGTTCAGGGTTTAGGATTTAGGGGTTAGGGGTTAGGGGTTAGGGGTTAGGGGTTAGGGGTTAGGGGTTAGGGGTTAGGGGTTAGGGGTTAGGGTTTAGGGGTCACGGTTTAGGGGTCAGGGTTTACGGGTAACGGGTCAGGGGTCAGGGTTTAGGGGTTAGGGTTTAGGGTTTATGGGTTAGGGGTTAGGGTTTAGGGTTAGGGTTTAGGGTTTAGGGGCTAGGGTTTAGGGGTTAGGGTTTAGGGTTTAGGGTTTAGGGGTTAGGGGTTAGGGGTTAGGGGTTAGGGGTTAGGGGTTAGGGGTTAGGGTTTAGGGTCTAGGGTTTAGGGTCTAGGGTCTAGGGTCTAGGGTTTGGGTTTGGGTTGGGTTTAGGGTTTAGGGTTAGGGTTATGGTTTAGGGTTAGGGTTTAGGGTTTAGGGTTTAGTGTTTAGGGTTTAGGGTTTAGGGTTTAAAATAAGTTCAAATGAAAAAGTATGAGTTATAATAGGTTAATGTGAAAAATAAATCAATATGGGTAGTAAAAATGGAATATAAAAATATTTATGTGTTAAAACCTTTAACAAAAAAAAGATAATGTTAAAGAAATAATTTTAAATGATTAAATGATGAAAAAATTGTAAGGTATAAAAAAAATTCAATGCAAAAAAATGTAGTTTAAGAGTATAAAAAAGGATAATGTTTATGAACAATGCTTGTAAAAAAATAGTATTGTCAAATTAGTTCATAAAAAAAGTAAGGATGAAAATAATATTTCAAATAAGTTCAGATGAAAAAGTATGAGTTATAAAAGGTTAATGTGAAAAACAAATCGAAATGGGTAGTAAAAATGAAATGTAAAAATATTTATATGTTAAAACCTTTAACAAAAAAGATAATGTTAAAGAAATAATTTTAAATGATGCAAAAATGTAAGGTATAAAAAGTTTTTAATGCGAAAAAATATGATTTGAGAGTATAAAAAAAGATAATGTTTTTGAACAATGCTTGTAAAAAAATAGTATTGCAAAATAAGTTCATAAAAAGAGTAAGGATGAAAATGATGTTTAAAATAAGTTCAAATGAAAAAGTATGAGTTATAAAAGGGTAATGTGAAAAACAAATCGAAATGGGTAGTAAAAATGGAATGTAAAAATATTTATGTGTTAAAACCTTTAAGAAAAAAAGATAATGTTAAAGAAATAATTTTAAATGATGAAAAATATTTAAGGTATAAAAAGTTTTTAATGCAAAAAAATATGATTTAAGAGTATAAAAAAAGATAATGTTTTTGAACCATGCTTGTAAAAAAAATAGTATTGCAAAATAAGTTCATAACAGAAGTAAGGATGAAAATGATGTTTAAAATAAGTTCAATTATGAGTTATAATAGGTTAATGTGAAAAACAAATCAAAATGGGTAGTAAAAATGGAATATAAAAATATTTTTGTGTTAAAAACTTTAACAAAAAAAAGATAATGTTAAAGAAATAATTTTAAATGATTAAATGATGAAAAAATTGTAAGGTATAAAAAAAATTCATTGCAAGAAAATATAGTTTAAGAGTATAAAAAAGGATAATGCTTATGAACAATGCTTGTAAAAAAATAGTATTGTCAAATCAGTTCATAAAAAAAGAAAGGATGAAAATGATGTTTAAAATAAGTTCAGATGAAAAATTATGAGTTATAAAAGGTTAATGTGAAAAACAAATCAAAATATGTAGCAAAAATGGAATGTAAAAATATTTAGGTTTAGGGTTTAGGGTTTAGGTGGTAGGGGTTAGGGGTTAGGGTTAGGGGTTAGGGGTTAGGGGTTAGGGTTTAGGGTTTAGGGTTTAGGGTTTACGGTTTAGGGTTTAGGGTTTAGGGGTCAGGGTTTAGGGGTCAGGGGTCAGGGATCAGGATCAGGGTCAGTGTTTACGGGGTCAGGGTTTAGGGGTCAGGGTTTAGGGGTCAGGGTTTACGGTTTAGGGTTTATGGGTTAGGGTTTAGGGTTTAGGGTTTAGGGTTTATGGTTTATGGTTTGTGTTTGGGTTTGTGTTTGGGTTTGGGTTTGGGTTTGGGTTAGGGTTTGGGTTTGGGTTTGGGTTAGGGTTTAGGTTAGGGTTTAGGGTTAGGGTTTATGGTTAGGGGTTAGGGTTTATGGGTTAGGGTTTATGGGTTAGGGGTTAGGGTTAGGGTTTACGGTTTATGGTTTAGGGTTTAGGGTTTCGGTTTAGGGTTTAGGGTTTAGGGTTTAAAATAAGTTCAGATGAAAAAGTATGAGTTATAAAAGGTTAATGTGAAAAACAAATCGAAATGGGTAGTAAAAATGAAATGTAAAAATATTTATATGCTAAAACCTTTAACAAAGGAAGATAATGCTAAAGAAATAATTTTAAATGATGAAAAAAATGTAAGGTATAAAAAGTTTTTAATGCGAAAAAATATGATTTGAGAGTATAAAAAAAGATAATGTTTTTGAACAATGCTTGGAAAAAAATAGTATTGCAAAATAAGTTCATAAAAAGAGTAAGGATGAAAATGATGTTTAAAATAAGTTCAAATGAAAAAGTATGAGTTGTAAAAGGTTAATGTGAAAAACAAATCGAAATGGGTAGTAAAAATGGAATGTAAAAATATTTATGTGTTAAAACCTTTAACAAAAAAAGATAATGTTAAAGAAATAATTTTAAATGATGAAAAATATTTAAGGTATAAAAAGTTTTTAATGCAAAAAAATATGATTTAAGAGTATAAAAAAAGATAATGTTTTTGAACCATGCTTGTAAAAAAAATAGTATTGCAAAATAAGTTCATAACAGAAGTAAGGATGAAAATGATGTTTAAAATAAGTTCAATTATGAGTTATAATAGGTTAATCTGAAAAACAAATCAAAATGGGTAGTAAAAATGGAATATAAAAATATTTTTGTGTTAAAAACTTTAACAAAAAAAAGATAATGTGAAAGAAATAATTTTAAATGATTAAATGATGAAAAAATTGTAAGGTATAAAAAAAATTCATTGCAAGAAAATATAGTTTAAGAGTATAAAAAAGGATAATGCTTATGAAAAATGCTTGTAAAAAAATGGTATTGTCAAATCAGTTCATAAAAAAAGAAAGGATGAAAATGATGTTTAAAATAAGTTCAGATGAAAAATTATGAGTTATAAAAGGTTAATGTGAAAAACAAATCGAAATATGTAGTAAAAATGGAATGTAAAAATATTTAGGTTTAGGGTTTAGGGTTTAGGGTTTAGGGGGTAGGGTTTACGGGTTAGGGGTTATGGTTTAGGGGTTATGGTTTAGGGTTTAGGGGTTAGGGGTTAGGGGTTAGGGGTTAGGGTTTAGGGGTTAGGGGTTAGGGGTTAGGGTTTAGGGGTTAGGGTTTAGGTTTTAGGGGTTAGGGGTTAGGGGTTAGGGGTTAGGGGTTAGGGTTTAGGGTTTAGGGGTTAGGGGTTCAGGTTTAGGGTTCAGGGTTTAGGATTTAGGGGTTAGGGGTTAGGGGTTAGGGGTTAGGGGTTAGGGGTTAGGGGTTAGGGGTTAGGGGTTAGGGTTTAGGGGTCACGGTTTAGGGGTCAGGGTTTACGGGTAACGGGTCAGGGGTCAGGGTTTAGGGGTTAGGGTTTAGGGTTTATGGGTTAGGGGTTAGGGTTTAGGGTTAGGGTTTAGGGGTTAGGGTTTAGGGTTTAGGGTTTAGGGGTTAGGGGTTAGGGGTTAGGGGTTAGGGGTTAGGGGTTAGGGGTTAGGGTTTAGGGTCTAGGGTTTAGGGTCTAGGGTCTAGGGTCTAGGGTTTGGGTTTGGGTTGGGTTTAGGGTTTAGGGTTAGGGTTATGGTTTAGGGTTAGGGTTTAGGGTTTAGGGTTTAGTGTTTAGGGTTTAGGGTTTAGGGTTTAAAATAAGTTCAAATGAAAAAGTATGAGTTATAATAGGTTAATGTGAAAAATAAATCAATATGGGTAGTAAAAATGGAATATAAAAATATTTATGTGTTAAAACCTTTAACAAAAAAAAGATAATGTTAAAGAAATAATTTTAAATGATTAAATGATGAAAAAATTGTAAGGTATAAAAAAAATTCAATGCAAAAAAATGTAGTTTAAGAGTATAAAAAAGGATAATGTTTATGAACAATGCTTGTAAAAAAATAGTATTGTCAAATTAGTTCATAAAAAAAGTAAGGATGAAAATAATATTTCCAATAAGTTCAGATGAAAAAGTATGAGTTATAAAAGGTTAATGTGAAAAACAAATCGAAATGGGTAGTAAAAATGAAATGTAAAAATATTTATATGTTAAAACCTTTAACAAAAAAGATAATGTTAAAGAAATAATTTTAAATGATGCAAAAATGTAAGGTATAAAAAGTTTTTAATGCGAAAAAATATGATTTGAGAGTATAAAAAAAGATAATGTTTTTGAACAATGCTTGTAAAAAAATAGTATTGCAAAATAAGTTCATAAAAAGAGTAAGGATGAAAATGATGTTTAAAATAAGTTCAAATGAAAAAGTATGAGTTATAAAAGGTTAATGTGAAAAACAAATCGAAATGGGTAGTAAAAATGGAATGTAAAAATATTTATGTGTTAAAACCTTTAACAAAAAAAGATAATGTTAAAGAAATAATTTTAAATGATGAAAAATATTTAAGGTATAAAAAGTTTTTAATGCAAAAAAATATGATTTAAGAGTATAAAAAAAGATAATTTTTTTGAACCATGCTTGTAAAAAAAATAGTATTGCAAAATAAGTTCATAACAGAAGTAAGGATGAAAATGATGTTTAAAATAAGTTCAATTATGAGTTATAATAGGTTAATGTGAAAAACAAATCAAAATGGGTAGTAAAAATGGAATATAAAAATATTTTTGTGTTAAAAACTTTAACAAAAAAAAGATAATGTTAAAGAAATAATTTTAAATGATTAAATGATGAAAAAATTGTAAGGTATAAAAAAAATTCATTGCAAGAAAATATAGTTTAAGAGTATAAAAAAGGATAATGCTTATGAACAATGCTTGTAAAAAAATAGTATTGTCAAATCAGTTCATAAAAAAAGAAAGGATGAAAATGATGTTTAAAATAAGTTCAGATGAAAAATTATGAGTTATAAAAGGTTAATCTGAAAAACAAATCAAAATATGTAGTAAAAATGGAATGTAAAAATATTTAGGTTTAGGGTTTAGGGTTTAGGTGGTAGGGGTTAGGGGTTAGGGGTTAGGGGTTAGGGGTTAGGGGTTAGGGTTTACGGTTTAGGGGTTAGGGGTTAGAGGTTAGGGTTTAGGGTTTAGGGGTCAGGGTTTAGGGTCAGGGTTTAGGGGTCAGGGTCAGGGTCAGTGTTTAGGGGTTAGGGTTTAGGGTTTAGGGTTTAGGGTTTATGGGTCAGGCTTTAGGGGTTAGGGGTCAGGGGTCAGGGGTCAGGGTCAGGGGTCAGGGTTTAGGGGTCAGGGTTTAGGGTTTAGGGTTTATGGGTTAGGGTTTAGGGTTTAGGGTTTATGGTTTAGGGTTTAAGGTTTAGGGTTTGTGTTTGGGTTTGGGTTTGGGTTTGGGTTTGGTTTTGGGTTTGGGTTAGGGTTTGGGTTAGGGTTTGGGTTAGGGTTTAGGGTTTGGGTTAGGGTTTACGGTTAGGGGTTAGGGTTTATGGGTTAGGGTTTATGGGTTAGGGGTTAGGGGTTAGGGTTAGGGGTTAGGGTTTATGGTTTAGGGTTTTGGTTTAGGGTTTAGGGTTTAGGGTTTAGGGTTTAAAATAAGTTCAGATGAAAAAGTATGAGTTATAAAAGGTTAATGTGAAAAACAAATCGAAATGGGTAATAAAAATGAAATGTAAAAATATTTATATGCTAAAACCTTTAACAAAGGAAGATAATGCTAAAGAAATAATTTTAAATGATGAAAAAAATGTAAGGTATAAAAGTTTTTAATGCGAAAAAATATGATTTGAGAGTATAAAAAAAGATAATGTTTTTGAACAATGCTTGTAAAAAAATAGTATTGCAAAATAAGTTCATAAAAAGAGTAAGGATGAAAATGATGTTTAAAATAAGTTCAAGTATGAGTTATAATAGGTTAATGTGAAAAACAAATCGAAATATGTAGTAAAAATGGAATGTACAAATATTTAGGTTTAGGGTTTAGGGTTTAGGGGGTAGGGTTTACGGGTTAGGGGTTAGGGGTTAGGGGTTAGGGGTTAGGGGTTAGGGGTTAGGGGTTAGGGGTTAGGGTTTAGGGGTTATGGTTTAGGGGTTAGGGTTTAGGGGTTAGGGGTTAGGGGTTAGGGGTTAGGGGTTAGGGTTTAGGGGTTAGGGGTTAGGGGTTAGGGTTTAGGGGTTAGGGTTTAGGGGTTAGGGGTTATGGGTTAGGGTTTAGGGTTTAGGGTTTAGGGGTTAGGGTTTAGGGGTTATGGGTTCGGGTTTAGGGTTTAGGATTTAAGGGTTATGGGTTAGGGGTTAGGGGTTAGGGGCTAGGGGTTAGGGGTTAGGGGTTAGGGTTTAGGGGTCAGGGTTTAGGGGTCAGGGTTTACGGGTAAGGGGTCAGGGGTCAGGGTTTAGGGGTTATGGGTTAGGGTGTATGGGTTAGGGGTTAGGGGTTAGGGTTAGGGTTTAGGGTTTAGTGGCTAGGGTTTAGGGGTTAGGGGTTAGGGTTTAGGGGTTAGGGGTTAGGGGTTAGGGGTTAGGGTTTAGGGTCTAGGGTTTAGGGTCTAGGGTGTAGGGTTTAGGGTTTGGGTTTACGGTTTAGGGTTTAGGGTTTGGTTTTGGGTTTGGGTTAGGGTTTAGGTTTAGGGTTAGGGTTTAGGGTTTGGGGTTTAGGGTTTAGGGTTTAGTGTTTAGGGTTTAGGGTTTAAAATAAATTCAAATGAAAAAGTATGAGTTATAATAGGTTTAGGGTTTAGGGTTTAGGGTTTAGGGTTTAGGGGTAGGGTTTACGGGTTAGGGGTTAGGGGTTAGGGGTTAGGGGTTAGGGTTTAGGGGTTAGGGTTTAGGGGTTATGGTTTAGGGGTTAGGGTTTAGGGGTTAGGGGTTAGGGTTTAGGGGTTAGGGGTTATGGGTTAGGGTTTAGGGGTTAGGGTTTAGGGGTTAGGGGTTATGGGTTAGGGTTTAGGGTTTAGGGTTTAGGGGTTAGGGTTTAGGGGTTATGGGTTCGGGTTTAGGGTTTAGGATTTAGGGGTTATGGGTTAGGGGTTAGGGGTTAGGGGCTAGGGGTTAGGGGTTAGGGGTTAGGGTTTAGGGGTCAGGGTTTAGGGGTCAGGGTTTACGGGTAAGGGGTCAGGGGTCAGGGTTTAGGGGTTATGGGTTAGGGTGTATGGGTTAGGGGTTAGGGGTTAGGGTTAGGGTTTAGGGGCTAGGGTTTAGGGGTTAGGGGTTAGGGGTTAGGGGTTAGGGGTTAGGGTTTAGGGGTTAGGGTTTAGGGGTTAGGGGTTAGGGGTTAGGGTTTAGGGTCTAGGGTTTAGGGTCTAGGGTCTAGGGTTTAGGGTTTGGGTTTACGGTTTAGGGTTTAGGGTTTAGGGTTTGGTTTTGGGTTTGGGTTAGGGTTTAGGTTTAGGGTTAGGGTTTAGGGTTTGGGGTTTAGGGTTTAGGGTTTAGTGTTTAGGGTTTAGGGTTTAAAATAAGTTCAAATGAAAAAGTATGAGTTATAATAGGTTAATGTGAAAAATAAATCAATATGGGTAGTAAAAATGGAATATAAAAATATTTATGTGTTAAAACCTTTAACAAAAAAAAGATAATGTTAAAGAAATAATTTTAAATGATTAAATGATGAAAAAATTGTAAGGTATAAAAAAAATTCAATGCAAAAAAATGTAGTTTAAGAGTATAAAAAAGGATAATGTTTATGA
>CM075689.1:74409741-74424741 GCA_037954015.1 Psophocarpus tetragonolobus
GCAAAAAAATATGATTTAAGAGTATAAAAAAAGATAATTTTTTTGAACCATGCTTGTAAAAAAAATAGTATTGCAAAATAAGTTCATAACAGAAGTAAGGATGAAAATGATGTTTAAAATAAGTTCAATTATGAGTTATAATAGGTTAATGTGAAAAACAAATCAAAATGGGTAGTAAAAATGGAATATAAAAATATTTTTGTGTTAAAAACTTTAACAAAAAAAAGATAATGTTAAAGAAATAATTTTAAATGATTAAATGATGAAAAAATTGTAAGGTATAAAAAAAATTCATTGCAAGAAAATATAGTTTAAGAGTATAAAAAAGGATAATGCTTATGAACAATGCTTGTAAAAAAATAGTATTGTCAAATCAGTTCATAAAAAAAGAAAGGATGAAAATGATGTTTAAAATAAGTTCAGATGAAAAATTGAGTTATAAAAGGTTAATGTGAAAAACAAATCGAAATATGTAGTAAAAATGGAATGTAAAAATATTTATGTTTAGGGTTTAGGGGTTAGGGTTTAGGGGTTAGGGGTTAGGGGTTAGGGGTTAGGGTTTAGGGTTTAGGATTTAGGGGTTAGGGGTTAGGGGTTAGGGGTTAGGGTTTAGGGTTTAGGGGTTAGGGGTTACGGGTTAGGGTTTAGGGTTTAGGGTTTATGGGTCATGGTTTACGGGTAAGGGGTCAGGGGTTAGGGTTTAGGGTTTATGGGTTAGGGTTTAGGTGTTAGGGTTTAGGGTTTAGGGTTAGGGTTTAGGGTGTGGGATAAGGTTTAGGGGTTAGGGTTAGGGTTTAGGGTTTAGGGTTATGGTTTAGGGTTTATGGGTTAGGGTTTAGGGGTTAGGGGTTAGGGTTTATGGTTTAGGGTTTAGGGTTTATGGTTTAGGGTTTAGGGTTTAGGGGTCAGGGTTTAGGGGTCAGGGGTCAGGGGTGAGGGTTTAGGGGTTAGGGTTTAGGGTTTAGGGGTTAGGGGTTAGGGGTTATGGTTTAGGGGTTTGGGTTTAGGGTTTGGGTTTGGGTTTAGGGTTTAGGGTTAGGGTTGAGGGTTAGGGTTAGGGTTTAGGGTTTAGGGCTTAGGGTTTAGGGTTTAGGGTTTAGGGGTTAGGGTTTCGGGTTTATGGGTTAGGGGTTAGGGTTTAGGGTTTATGGGTTAGGGTTTAGGGTTTAGGGTTAGGGTTTATGGTTTAGGGTTTAGGGTCTAGGGTTTGGGTTTGGGTTTGGGTTTGGGTTTGGGTTAGGGTTTAGGTTTAGGCTTAGGCTTAGGGGTTAGGGTTAGGGTTGAGGGTTTAGGGTTAGGGTTAGGGTTTGGGGTTTGGGGTTTAGGGTTTATGGTTTAGTGTTTAGGGTTTAAAATAAGTTCAAATGAAAAAGTATGAGTTATAATAGGTTAATGTGAAAAATAAATCAATATGGGTAGTAAAAATGGAATATAAAAATATTTATGTGTTAAAACCTTTAACAAAAAAAAGATAATGTTAAAGAAATAATTTTAAATGATTAAATGATGAAAAAATTGTAAGGTATAAAAAAAATTCAATGCTAAAAAATATAGTTTAAGAGTATAAAAAAGGATAATGCTTATGAACAATGCTTGTAAAAAAATAGTATTGTCAAATCAGTTCATAAAAAAAGAAAGGATGAAAATGATGTTTAAAATAAGTTCAGATGAAAAATTGAGTTATAAAAGGTTAATGTGAAAAACAAATCGAAATATGTAGTAAAAATGGAATGTAAACATATTTATGTTTAGGGTTTAGGGGTTAGGGTTTAGGGGTTAGGGGTTAGGGGTTAGGGGTTAGGGTTTAGGGGTTAGGGTTAGGGTTTAGGGTTTAGGGTTATGGTTTAGGGTTTATGGGTTAGGGTTTAGGGGTTAGGGTTTATGGTTTAGGGTTTAGGGTTTATGGTTTACGGTTTAGGGTTTAGGGGTCAGGGTTTAGGGGTCAGGGGTCAGGGGTTAGGGTTTAGGGGTTAGGGTTTAGGGTTTAGGGTTTAGGGGTTAGGGGTTATGGTTTAGGGGTTTGGGTTTAGGGTTTGGGTTTGGGTTTAGGGTTTAGGGTTTAGGGTTAGGGTTGAGGGTTAGGGTTAGGGTTTAGGGTTTATGGTTTAGGGGTTAGGGGTTAGGGTTTCGGGTTTATGGGTTAGGGGTTAGGGTTTAGGATTTAGGGGTTAGGGTTTAGGGTTTAGGGTTAGGGTTTATGGTTTTGGGTTTGGGTTTGGGTTTGGGTTTGGGTTTGGGTTTGGGTTAGGGTTTAGGTTTAGGCTTAGGCTTAGGGGTTAGGGTTAGGGTTGAGGGTTTATGGTTAGGGTTTAGGGTTTGGGGTTTGGGGTTTAGGGTTTATGGTTTATGGTTTAGTGTTTAGGGTTTAAAATAAGTTCAAATGAAAAAGTATGAGTTATAATAGGTTAATGTGAAAAATAAATCAATATGCGTAGTAAAAATGGAATATAAAAATATTTATGTGTTAAAACCTTTAACAAAAAAAAGATAATGTTAAAGAAATAATTTTAAATGATTAAATGATGAAAAAATTGTAAGGTATAAAAAAAATTCAATGCAAAAAAATGTAGTTTAAGAGTATAAAAAGGATAATGTTTATGAACAATGCTTGTAAAAAAATAGTATTGCCAAATTAATTCATAAAAAAAGTAAGGATGAAAATAATATTTAAAATAAGTTCAGATGAAAAAGTATGAGTTATAAAAGGTTAATGTGAAAAACAAATCGAAATGGGTAGTAAAAATGGAATGTAAAAATATTTATGTGTTAAAACCTTTAACAAAAAAAGATAATGTTAAAGAAATAATTTTAAATGATGAAAAATATTTAAGGTATAAAAAGTTTTTAATGCAAAAAAATATGATTTAAGAGTATAAAAAAAGATAATGTTTTTGAACCATGCTTGTAAAAAAATAGTATTTCAAAATAAGTTCATAACAGAAGTAAGGATGAAAATGATGTTTAAAATAAGTTCAAGTATGAGTTATAATAGGTTAATGTGAAAAAAAAAACAAAATGGGTAGTAAAAATGGAATATAAAAATATTTTTGTGTTAAAAACTTTAACAAAAAAAAGATAATGTTAAAGAAATAATTTTAAATGATTAAATGATGACAAAATTGTAAGGTATAAAAAAAATTCATTGCAAAAAAATATAGTTTAAGAGTATAAAAAAGGATAATGCTTATGAACAATGCTTGTAAAAAAATAGTATTGTCAAATCAGTTCATAAAAAAAGAAAGGATGAAAATGATGTTTAAAATAAGTTCAGATGAAAAATTATGAGTTATAAAAGGTTAATGTGAAAAACAAATCGAAATATGTAGTAAAAATGGAATGAAAAAATATTTATGTTTAGGGTTTAGGGTTTAGGGGTTAGGGGTTAGGGTTTAGGGGTTAGGGGTTAGGGGTTAGGGTTTAGGGGTTAAAGGTTAGGGTTTAGGGTTTAGGGGTTAGGGGTTAGGGTTTAGGGGTTAGTGGTTAGGGGTTAGGGTTTAGGGGTTAGGGTTTAGGGGTTAGGGTTTAGGGGTTAGGGGTTAGGGGTTAGGGGTTAGGGGTTAGGGGTTAGGGTTTAGGGTTTAGGGGTTAGGGTTAGGGGTTAGGGTTTAGGGTTTAGGGTCAGGGGTTAGGGGTTAGGGGTTAGGGGTTAGGGTTAGGGTTTAGGGTTTAAAATAAGTTCAGATGAAAAAGTATGAGTTATAAAAGGTTAATGTGAAAAACAAATCGAAATGGGTAGTAAAAATGAAATGTAAAAATATTTATATGTTAAAACCTTTAACAAAAGAAGATAATGCTAAAGAAATAATTTTAAATGGTGAAAAAAATGTAAGGTATAAAAAGTTTTTAATGCGAAAAAATATGATTTGAGAGTATAAAAAAAGATAATGTTTTTGAACAATGCTTGTAAAAAAATAGTATTGCAAAATAAGTTCATAAAAAGAGTAAGGATGAAAATGATGTTTAAAATAAGTTCAAGTATGAGTTATAATAGGTTAATGTGAAAAACAAATCGAAATATGTAGTAAAAATGGAATGTAAAAATATTTAGGTTTAGGGTTTAGGGTTTAGGGGGTAGGGTTTACGGGTTAGGGGTTAGGGGTTAGGGGTTAGGGGTTAGGGTTTAGGGGTTATGGTTTAGGGGTTAGGGTTTAGGGGTTAGGGGTTAGGGGTTAGGGTTTAGGGGTTAGGGTTTAGGGGTTAGGGGTTAGGGGTTAGGGTTTAGGGGTTAGGGTTTAGGGGTTAGGGGTTATGGGTTAGGGTTTAGGGTTTAGGGTTTAGGGGTTAGTGTTTAGGGGTTATGGGTTCGGGTTTAGGGTTTAGGATTTAAGGGTTATGGGTTAGGGGTTAGGGGTTAGGGGCTAGGGGTTAGGGGTTAGGGGTTAGGGTTTAGGGGTCAGGGTTTAGGGGTCAGGGTTTACGGGTAAGGGGTAAGGGGTCAGGGGTCAGGGTTTAGGGGTTATGGGTTAGGGTGTATGGGTTAGGGGTTAGGGGTTAGGGTTAGGGTTTAGGGTTTAGTGGCTAGGGTTTAGGGGTTAGGGGTTAGGGGTTAGGGGTTAGGGGTTAGGGTTTAGGGTCTAGGGTTTAGTGTCTAGGGTGTAGGGTTTAGGGTTTGGGTTTACGGTTTAGGGTTTAGGGTTTGGTTTTGGGTTTGGGTTAGGGTTTAGGTTTAGGGTTAGGGTTTAGGGTTTGGGGTTTAGGGTTTAGGGTTTAGTGTTTAGGGTTTAGGGTTTAAAATAAGTTCAAATGAAAAAGTATGAGTTATAATAGGTTTAGGGTTTAGGGTTTAGGGGTAGGGTTTACGGGTTAGGGGTTAGGGGTTAGGGGTTAGGGGTTAGGGGTTAGGGTTTAGGGGTTATGGTTTAGGGGTTAGGGTTTAGGGGTTAGGGGTTAGGGTTTAGGGGTTAGGGGTTATGGGTTAGGGTTTAGGGGTTAGGGTTTAGGGGTTAGGGGTTATGGGTTAGGGTTTAGGGTTTAGGGTTTAGGGGTTAGGGTTTAGGGGTTATGGGTTCGGGTTTAGGGTTTAGGATTTAGGGGTTATGGGTTAGGGGTTAGGGGTTAGGGGCTAGGGGTTAGGGGTTAGGGGTTAGGGTTTAGGGGTCAGGGTTTAGGGGTCAGGGTTTACGGGTAAGGGGTCAGGGGTCAGGGTTTAGGGGTTATGGGTTAGGGTGTATGGGTTAGGGGTTAGGGGTTAGGGTTAGGGTTTAGGGGCTAGGGTTTAGGGGTTAGGGGTTAGGGGTTAGGGGTTAGGGGTTAGGGTTTAGGGGTTAGGGGTTAGGGGTTAGGGGTTAGGGGTTAGGGTTTAGGGTCTAGGGTTTAGGGTCTAGGGTCTAGGGTTTAGGGTTTGGGTTTACGGTTTAGGGTTTAGGGTTTGGTTTTGGGTTTGGGTTAGGGTTTAGGTTTAGGGTTAGGGTTTAGGGTTTGGGGTTTAGGGTTTAGGGTTTAGTGTTTAGGGTTTAGGGTTTAAAATAAGTTCAAATGAAAAAGTATGAGTTATAATAGGTTAATGTGAAAAATAAATCAATATGGGTAGTAAAAATGGAATATAAAAATATTTATGTGTTAAAACCTTTAACAAAAAAAAGATAATGTTAAAGAAATAATTTTAAATGATTAAATGATGAAAAAATTGTAAGGTATAAAAAAAATTCAATGCAAAAAAATGTAGTTTAAGAGTATAAAAAAGGATAATGTTTATGAACAATGCTTGTAAAAAAATAGTATTGCCAAATTAGTTCATAAAAAAAGTAAGGATGAAAATAATATTTAAAATAAGTTCAGATGAAAAAGTATGAGTTATAAAAAGTTAATGTGAAAAACAAATCGAAATGGGTAGTAAAAATGAAATGTAAAAATATTTATATGTTAAAACCTTTAACAAAAAAGATAATGTTAAAGAAATAATTTTAAATGATGCAAAAAATGTAAGGTATAAAAAGTTTTTAATGCGAAAAAATATGATTTGAGAGTATAAAAAAAGATAATGTTTTTGAACAATGCTTGGAAAAAAATAGTATTGCAAAATAAGTTCATAAAAAGAGTAAGGATGAAAATGATGTTTAAAATAAGTTCAAATGAAAAAGTATGAGTTGTAAAAGGTTAATGTGAAAAACAAATCGAAATGGGTAGTAAAAATGGAATGTAAAAATATTTATGTGTTAAAACCTTTAACAAAAAAAGATAATGTTAAAGAAATAATTTTAAATGATGAAAAATATTTAAGGTATAAAAAGTTTTTAATGCAAAAAAATATGATTTAAGAGTATAAAAAAAGATAATGTTTTTGAACCATGCTTGTAAAAAAAATAGTATTGCAAAATAAGTTCATAACAGAAGTAAGGATGAAAATGATGTTTAAAATAAGTTCAATTATGAGTTATAATAGGTTAATCTGAAAAACAAATCAAAATGGGTAGTAAAAATGGAATATAAAAATATTTTTGTGTTAAAAACTTTAACAAAAAAAAGATAATGTGAAAGAAATAATTTTAAATGATTAAATGATGAAAAAATTGTAAGGTATAAAAAAAATTCATTGCAAGAAAATATAGTTTAAGAGTATAAAAAAGGATAATGCTTATGAAAAATGCTTGTAAAAAATGGTATTGTCAAATCAGTTCATAAAAAAAGAAAGGATGAAAATGATGTTTAAAATAAGTTCAGATGAAAAATTATGAGTTATAAAAGGTTAATGTGAAAAACAAATCGAAATATGTAGTAAAAATGGAATGTAAAAATATTTAGGTTTAGGGTTTAGGGTTTAGGGTTTAGGGGGTAGGGTTTACGGGTTAGGGGTTAGGGTTTAGGGGTTATGGTTTAGGGTTTAGGGGTTATGGTTTAGGGGTTAGGGTTTATGGTTTAGGGGTTAGGGGTTAGGGTTTAGGGGTTAGGGGTTAGGGGTTAGGGGTTAGGGTTTAGGGGTTAGGGTTTAGGTTTTAGGGGTTAGGGGTGAGGGTTTAGGGTTTAGGGGTTAGGGGTTAGGGGTTCAGGTTTAGGGTTTAGGGTTTAGGATTTTGGGGTTAGGGGTTAGGGGTTAGGGGTTAGGGGTTAGGGGTTAGGGGTTAGGGGTTAGGGGTTAGGGGTTAGGGTTTAGGGTTTAGGGGTCACGGTTTAGGGGTCAGGGTTTACGGGTAAGGGGTCAAGGGTCAGGGTTTAGGGGTTAGGGTTTAGGGTTTATGGGTTAGGGGTTAGGGTTTAGCGTTAGGGTTAGGGTTTAGGGGCTAGGGTTTAGGGTTTAGGGGTTAGGGGTTAGGGGTTAGGGGTTAGGGGTTAGGGTTAGGGTCTAGGGTTTAGGGTCTAGGGTCTAGGGTCTAGGGTTTGGGTTTGGGTTGGGTTTAGGGTTTAGGGTTTAGGGTTAGGGTTATGGTTTAGGGTTAGGGTTTAGGGTTTAGGGTTTAGTGTTTAGGGTTTAGGGGTTAGGGTTTAAAATAAGTTCAAATGAAAAAGTATGAGTTATAATAGGTTAATGTGAAAAATAAATCAATATGGGTAGTAAAAATGGAATATAAAAATATTTATGTGTTAAAACCTTTAACAAAAAAAAGATAATGTTAAAGAAATAATTTTAAATGATTAAATGATGAAAAAATTGTAAGGTATAAAAAAAATTCAATGCAAAAAAATGTAGTTTAAGAGTATAAAAAAGGATAATGTTTATAAACAATGCTTGTAAAAAAATAGTATTGTCAAATTAGTTCATAAAAAAAGTAAGGATGAAAATAATATTTAAAATAAGTTCAGATGAAAAAGTATGAGTTATAAAAGGTTAATGTGAAAAACAAATCGAAATGGGTAGTAAAAATGAAATGTAAAAATATTTATATGTTAAAACCTTTAACAAAAAAGATAATGTTAAAGAAATAATTTTAAATGATGCAAAAATGTAAGGTATAAAAAGTTTTTAATGCGAAAAAATATGATTTGAGAGTATAAAAAAAGATAATGTTTTTGAACAATGCTTGTCAAAAAATAGTATTGCAAAATAAGTTCATAAAAAGAGTAAGGATGAAAATGATGTTTAAAATAAGTTCAAATGAAAAAGTATGAGTTATAAAAGGTTAATGTGAAAAACAAATCGAAATGGGTAGTAAAAATGGAATGTAAAAATATTTATGTGTTAAAACCTTTAACAAAAAAAGATAATGTTAAAGAAATAATTTTAAATGATGAAAAATATTTAAGGTATAAAAAGTTTTTAATGCAAAAAAATATGATTTAAGAGTATAAAAAAAGATAATTTTTTTGAACCATGCTTGTAAAAAAAATAGTATTGCAAAATAACTTCATAACAGAAGTAAGGATGAAAATGATGTTTAAAATAAGTTCAATTATGAGTTATAATAGGTTAATGTGAAAAACAAATCAAAATGGGTAGTAAAAATGGAATATAAAAATATTTTTGTGTTAAAAACTTTAACAAAAAAAAGATAATGTTAAACAAATAATTTTAAATGATTAAATGATGAAAAAATTGTAAGGTATAAAAAAAATTCATTGCAAGAAAATATAGTTTAAGAGTATAAAAAAGGATAATGCTTATGAACAATGCTTGTAAAAAAATAGTATTGTCAAATCAGTTCATAAAAAAAGAAAGGATGAAAATGATGTTTAAAATAAGTTCAGATAAAAATTGAGTTATAAAAGGTTAATGTGAAAAACAAATCGAAATATGTAGTAAAAATGGAATGTAAAAATATTTATGTTTAGGGTTTAGGGGTTAGGGTTTAGGGGTTAGGGGTTAGGGGTTAGGGGTTAGGGTTTAGGGTTTAGGATTTAGGGGTTAGGGGTTAGGGGTTAGGGTTTAGGGTTTAGGGGTTAGGGGTTACGGGTTAGGGTTTAGGGTTTAGGGTTTAGGGGTCATGGTTTACGGGTAAGGGGTCAGGGGTTAGGGTTTAGGGTTTATGGGTTAGGGTTTAGGTGTTAGGGTTTAGGGTTTAGGGTTAGGGTTTAGGGTGTGGGATAAGGTTTAGGGGTTAGGGTTAGGGTTTAGGGTTTAGGGTTATGGTTTAGGGTTTATGGGTTAGGGTTTAGGGGTTAGGGGTTAGGGTTTATGGTTTAGGGTTTAGGGTTTATGGTTTAGGGTTTAGGGTTTAGGGGTCAGGGTTTAGGGGTCAGGGGTCAGGGGTGAGGGTTTAGGGGTTAGGGTTTAGGGTTTAGGGGTTAGGGGTTAGGGGTTATGGTTTAGGGGTTTGGGTTTAGGGTTTGGGTTTGGGTTTAGGGTTTAGGGTTAGGGTTGAGGGTTAGGGTTAGGGTTTAGGGTTTAGGGCTTAGGGTTTAGGGTTTAGGGTTTAGGGGTTAGGGTTTCGGGTTTATGGGTTAGGGGTTAGGGTTTAGGGTTTATGGGTTAGGGTTTAGGGTTTAGGGTTAGGGTTTATGGTTTAGGGTTTAGGGTCTAGGGTTTGGGTTTGGGTTTGGGTTTGGGTTTGGGTTAGGGTTTAGGTTTAGGCTTAGGCTTAGGGGTTAGGGTTAGGGTTGAGGGTTTAGGGTTAGGGTTTAGGGTTTGGGGTTTGGGGTTTAGGGTTTATGGTTTAGTGTTTAGGGTTTAAAATAAGTTCAAATGAAAAAGTATGAGTTATAATAGGTTAATGTGAAAAATAAATCAATATGGGTAGTAAAAATGGAATATAAAAATATTTATGTGTTAAAACCTTTAACAAAAAAAAGATAATGTTAAAGAAATAATTTTAAATGATTAAATGATGAAAAAATTGTAAGGTATAAAAAAAATTCAATGCTAAAAAATATAGTTTAAGAGTATAAAAAAGGATAATGCTTATGAACAATGCTTGTAAAAAAATAGTATTGTCAAATCAGTTCATAAAAAAAGAAAGGATGAAAATGATGTTTAAAATAAGTTCAGATGAAAAATTGAGTTATAAAAGGTTAATGTGAAAAACAAATCGAAATATGTAGTAAAAATGGAATGTAAAAATATTTATGTTTAGGGTTTAGGGGTTAGGGTTTAGGGGTTAGGGGTTAGGGGTTAGGGGTTAGGGGTTAGGGTTTAGGGGTTAGGGTTAGGGTTTAGGGTTTAGGGTTATGGTTTAGGGTTTATGGGTTAGGGTTTAGGGGTTAGGGTTTATGGTTTAGGGTTTAGGGTTTATGATTTACGGTTTAGGGTTTAGGGGTCAGGGTTTAGGGGTCAGGGGTCAGGGGTTAGGGTTTAGGGGTTAGGGTTTAGGGTTTAGGGGTTAGGGGTTAGGGGTTATGGTTTAGGGGTTTGGGTTTAGGGTTTGGGTTTGGGTTTAGGGTTTAGGGTTTAGGGTTAGGGTTGAGGGTTAGGGTTAGGGTTTAGGGTTTATGGTTTAGGGGTTAGGGGTTAGGGTTTCGGGTTTATGGGTTAGGGGTTAGGGTTTAGGATTTAGGGGTTAGGGTTTAGGGTTTAGGGTTAGGGTTTATGGTTTTGGGTTTGGGTTTGGGTTTGGGTTTGGGTTTGGGTTTGGGTTAGGGTTTAGGTTTAGGCTTAGGCTTAGGGGTTAGGGTTAGGGTTGAGGGTTTATGGTTAGGGTTTAGGGTTTGGGGTTTGGGGTTTAGGGTTTATGGTTTATGGTTTAGTGTTTAGGGTTTAAAATAAGTTCAAATGAAAAAGTATGAGTTATAATAGGTTAATGTGAAAAATAAATCAATATGCGTAGTAAAAATGGAATATAAAAATATTTATGTGTTAAAACCTTTAACAAAAAAAAGATAATGTTAAAGAAATAATTTTAAATGATTAAATGATGAAAAAATTGTAAGGTATAAAAAAAATTCAATGCAAAAAAATGTAGTTTAAGAGTATAAAAAGGATAATGTTTATGAACAATGCTTGTAAAAAAATAGTATTGCCAAATTAATTCATAAAAAAAGTAAGGATGAAAATAATATTTAAAATAAGTTCAGATGAAAAAGTATGAGTTATAAAAGGTTAATGTGAAAAACAAATCGAAATGGGTAGTAAAAATGGAATGTAAAAATATTTATGTGTTAAAACCTTTAACAAAAAAAGATAATGTTAAAGAAATAATTTTAAATGATGAAAAATATTTAAGGTATAAAAAGTTTTTAATGCAAAAAAATATGATTTAAGAGTATAAAAAAAGATAATGTTTTTGAACCATGCTTGTAAAAAAATAGTATTTCAAAATAAGTTCATAACAGAAGTAAGGATGAAAATGATGTTTAAAATAAGTTCAAGTATGAGTTATAATAGGTTAATGTGAAAAAAAAAACAAAATGGGTAGTAAAAATGGAATATAAAAATATTTTTGTGTTAAAAACTTTAACAAAAAAAAGATAATGTTAAAGAAATAATTTTAAATGATTAAATGATGACAAAATTGTAAGGTATAAAAAAAATTCATTGCAAAAAAATATAGTTTAAGAGTATAAAAAAGGATAATGCTTATGAACAATGCTTGTAAAAAAATAGTATTGTCAAATCAGTTCATAAAAAAAGAAAGGATGAAAATGATGTTTAAAATAAGTTCAGATGAAAAATTATGAGTTATAAAAGGTTAATGTGAAAAACAAATCGAAATATGTAGTAAAAATGGAATGAAAAAATATTTATGTTTAGGGTTTAGGGTTTAGGGGTTAGGGGTTAGGGGTTAGGGGTTAGGGGTTAGGGGTTAGGGGTTAGGGTTTAGGGGTTAAAGGTTAGGGTTTAGGGTTTAGGGGTTAGGGGTTAGGGTTTAGGGGTTAGTGGTTAGGGGTTAGGGTTTAGGGGTTAGGGTTTAGGGGTTAGGGTTTAGGGGTTAGGGGTTAGGGGTTAGGGGTTAGGGGTTAGGGGTTAGGGTTTAGGGTTTAGGGGTTAGGGTTAGGGGTTAGGGTTTAGGGTTTAGGGTCAGGGGTTAGGGGTTAGGGGTTAGGGGTTAGGGTTAGGGTTTAGGGTTTAAAATAAGTTCAGATGAAAAAGTATGAGTTATAAAAGGTTAATGTGAAAAACAAATCGAAATGGGTAGTAAAAATGAAATGTAAAAATATTTATATGTTAAAACCTTTAACAAAAGAAGATAATGCTAAAGAAATAATTTTAAATGGTGAAAAAAATGTAAGGTATAAAAAGTTTTTGATGCGAAAAAATATGATTTGAGAGTATAAAAAAAGATAATGTTTTTGAACAATGCTTGTAAAAAAATAGTATTGCAAAATAAGTTCATAAAAAGAGTAAGGATGAAAATGATGTTTAAAATAAGTTCAAATGAAAAAGTATGAGTTATAAAAGCTTAATGTGAAAAACAAATCGAAATGGGTAGTAAAAATGGAATGTAAAAATATTTATGTGTTAAAACCTTTAACAAAAAAAGATAATGTTAAAGAAATAATTTTAAATGATGAAAAATATTTAAGGGATAAAAAGTTTTTAATGCAAAAAAATATGATTTAAGAGTATAAAAAAAGATAATGTTTTTGAACCATGCTTGTAAAAAAATAGTATTGCAAAATAAGTTCATAACAAAAGTAAGGATGAAAATGATGTTTAAAATAAGTTCAATTATGAGTTATAATAGGTTAATGTGAAAAACAAATCAA
Organism: Psophocarpus tetragonolobus; assembly: GCA_037954015.1. Classification (NCBI taxonomy): domain Eukaryota; kingdom Viridiplantae; phylum Streptophyta; class Magnoliopsida; order Fabales; family Fabaceae; genus Psophocarpus; species Psophocarpus tetragonolobus. Next base: position 74,422,252 of record CM075689.1, read on the forward strand.
AATGGGTAGTAAAAATGGAATATAAAAATATTTTTGTGTTAAAAACTTTAACAAAAAAAAGATAATGTTAAAGAAATAATTTTAAATGATTAAATGATGAAAAAATTGTAAGGTATAAAAAAAAATTCATTGCAAGAAAATATAGTTTAAGAGTATAAAAAAGGATAATTCTTATGAACAATGCTTGTAAAAAAATAGTATTGTCAAACCAGTTCATAAAAAAAGAAAGGATGAAAATGACGTTTAAAATAAGTTCAGATGAAAGATTATGAGTTATAAAAGGTTAATGTGAAAAACAAATCGAAATATGTAGTAAAAATGGAATGTAAAAATATTTATGTTTAGGGTTTAGGGTTTAGGGGGTAGGGTTTAGGGGTTAGGGGTTAGGGGTTAGGGGTTAGGGTTTAGGGTTTAGGGGTTAGGGGTTAGGGTTTAAGGGTTAGTGGTTAGGGTTCAGGGGTTAGGGGTTAGGGTTTATGGTTTAGGGGTTAGGGTTTAGGGTTAGGGGTTAGGGGTTAGGGGTTAGGGGTTAGGGGTTAGGGGTTAGGGTTAGGGGTTAGGGTTTAGGGTTTAGGGTTTAGGGTTTAGGGTTTAAAATAAGTTCAGATGAAAAAGTATGAGTTATAAAAGGTTAATGTGAAAAACAAATCGAAATGGGTAGTAAAAATGAAATGTAAAAATATTTATATGTTAAAACCTTTAACAAAAGAAGATAATGCTAAAGAAATAATTTTAAATGATGAAAAAAATGTAAGGTATAAAAAGTTTTTAATGCGAAAAAATATGATTTGAGAGTATAAAAAAAGATAATGTTTTTGAACAATGCTTGTAAAAAAATAGTATTGCAAAATAAGTTCATAAAAAGAGTAAGGATGAAAATGATGTTTAAAATAAGTTCAAATGAAAAAGTATGAGTTATAAAAGGTTAATGTGAAAAACAAATCGAAATATGTAGTAAAAATGGAATGTAAAAATATTTATGTTTAGGGTTTAGGGGTTAGGGTTTAGGGGTTAGGGGTTAGGGGTTAGGGGTTAGGGGTTAGGGTTTAGGGGTTAGGGTTAGGGTTTAGGGTTTAGGGTTATGGTTTAGGGTTTATGGGTTAGGGTTTAGGGGTTAGGGTTTATGGTTTAGGGTTTAGGGTTTATGGTTTACGGTTTAGGGTTTAGGGGTCAGGGTTTAGGGGTCAGGGGTCAGGGGTTAGGGTTTAGGGGTTAGGGTTTAGGGTTTAGGGGTTAGGGGTTAGGGGTTATGGTTTAGGGGTTTGGGTTTAGGGTTTGGGTTTGGGTTTAGGGTTTAGGGTTAGGGTTGAGGGTTAGGGTTAGGGTTTAGGGTTTATGGTTTAGGGGTTAGGGGTTAGGGTTTCGGGTTTATGGGTTAGGGGTTAGGGTTTAGGATTTAGGGGTTAGGGTTTAGGGTTTAGGGTTAGGGTTTATGGTTTTGGGTTTGGGTTTGGGTTTGGGTTTGGGTTTGGGTTTGGGTTAGGGTTTAGGTTTAGGCTTAGGCTTAGGGGTTAGGGTTAGGGTTGAGGGTTTATGGTTAGGGTTTAGGGTTTGGGGTTTGGGGTTTAGGGTTTATGGTTTATGGTTTAGTGTTTAGGGTTTAAAATAAGTTCAAATGAAAAAGTATGAGTTATAATAGGTTAATGTGAAAAATAAATCAATATGCGTAGTAAAAATGGAATATAAAAATATTTATGTGTTAAAACCTTTAACAAAAAAAAGATAATGTTAAAGAAATAATTTTAAATGATTAAATGATGAAAAAATTGTAAGGTATAAAAAAAATTCAATGCAAAAAAATGTAGTTTAAGAGTATAAAAAGGATAATGTTTATGAACAATGCTTGTAAAAAAATAGTATTGCCAAATTAATTCATAAAAAAAGTAAGGATGAAAATAATATTTAAAATAAGTTCAGATGAAAAAGTATGAGTTATAAAAGGTTAATGTGAAAAACAAATCGAAATGGGTAGTAAAAATGGAATGTAAAAATATTTATGTGTTAAAACCTTTAACAAAAAAAGATAATGTTAAAGAAATAATTTTAAATGATGAAAAATATTTAAGGTATAAAAAGTTTTTAATGCAAAAAAATATGATTTAAGAGTATAAAAAAAGATAATGTTTTTGAACCATGCTTGTAAAAAAATAGTATTTCAAAATAAGTTCATAACAGAAGTAAGGATGAAAATGATGTTTAAAATAAGTTCAAGTATGAGTTATAATAGGTTAATGTGAAAAAAAAAACAAAATGGGTAGTAAAAATGGAATATAAAAATATTTTTGTGTTAAAAACTTTAACAAAAAAAAGATAATGTTAAAGAAATAATTTTAAATGATTAAATGATGACAAAATTGTAAGGTATAAAAAAAATTCATTGCAAAAAAATATAGTTTAAGAGTATAAAAAAGGATAATGCTTATGAACAATGCTTGTAAAAAAATAGTATTGTCAAATCAGTTCATAAAAAAAGAAAGGATGAAAATGATG
>CM075689.1:74469741-74479741 GCA_037954015.1 Psophocarpus tetragonolobus
GTTTAGGGGTTAGGGGTTAGGGTTTAGGGGTTAGGGGTTAGGGGTTAGGGGTTAGGGGTTAGGGGTTAGGGGTTAGGGGTTAGGGTTTAGGGTTTAGGGTTTAAAATAAGTTCAGATGAAAAAGTATGAGTTATAAAAGGTTAATGTGAAAAACAAATCGAAATGGGTAGTAAAAATGAAATGTAAAAATATTTATATGTTAAAACCTTTAACAAAAGAAGATAATGCTAAAGAAATAATTTTAAATGATGAAAAAATGTAAGGTATAAAAAGTTTTTAATGCGAAAAAATATGATTTGAGAGTATAAAAAAAGATAATGGTTTTGAACAATGCTTGTAAAAAAATAGTATTGTAAAATAAGTTCATAACAGAAGTAAGGATGAAAATGATGTTTAAAATAAGTTCAAGTATGAGTTATAATAAGTTAATGTGAAAAACAAATCAAAATGGGTAGTAAAAATGGAATATAAAAATATTTTTGTGTTAAAAACTTTAACAAAAAAAAGATAATCTTAAAGAAATAATTTTAAATGATTAAATGATGAAAAAATTGTAAGGTATAAAAAAAATTCATTGCAAGAAAATATAGTTTAAGAGTATAAAAAAGGATAATGCTTATGAACAATGCTTGTAAAAAAATAGTATGGTCAAATCAGTTCATAAAAAAAGAAAGGATGAAAATGATGTTTAAAATAAGTTCTGATGAAAAATTATGAGTTATAAAAGGTTAATGTGAAAAACAAATCGAAATATGGAGTAAAAATGGAATGTAAAAATATTTATGTTTAGGGTTTAGGGGTTAGGGGTTAGGGGTTAGGGGTTAGGGGTTAGGGGTTAGAGTTTAGGGTTTATGGTTTAGGGTTTAGGGGTTAGGGGTTAGGGGTTAGGGTTTAGGGTTTAGGATTTAGGGGTTAGGGGTTAGGGTTTAGGGTTTATGGGTTAGGGGTTAGGGTTTAGGGTTTAGGGTTAGGGTTTAGGGTTTATGGGTTAGGGTTTGGGTTAGGGTTTAAGGTTAGGGTTAGGGTTTAGGGTTATGGTTTAGGGTTTATGGGTTAGGGTTTATGGGTTAGGGTTTAGGGTTTGGGTTAAGGTTTAGGGTTAGGGTAAGGGTTTAGGGTTATGGTTTAGCGTTTAGGGGTTAGGGGTTAGGGTTTAGGGGTTAGGGGTTAGGGTTTATGGTTTAGGGTTTAGGGTTTATGGTTTAGGGTTTAGGGGTCAGGGTTTAGGGGTCAGGGGTTAGGGTTTAGGGGTTAGGGTTTAGGGTTTAGGGGTTAGGGGTTATGGTTTAGGGGTTTGGGTTTAGGGTTTAGGGTTTAGGTTTGGGTTTAGGGTTTAGGGTTAGGGTTTAGGGTTTAGGGTTAGGGTTAGGGTTTAGGGTTTAGGGGTTATGGGTTAGGGGTTAGGGGTTAGGGTTTCGGGTTTATGGGTTAGGGGTTAGGGTTTAGGGTTTAGGGTTTAGGGTCTAGGGTTTAGGGTCTAGGGTTTGGGTTTTGGTTTGGGTTAGGGTTTAGGTTTAGGCTTAGGCTTAGGGTTTAGGGTTAGGGTTAGGGTTAGGGTTTAGGATTTGGGGTTTGGGGTTTAGGGTTTAGTGTTTATGGTTTAGGGTTTAAAATAAGTTCAAATGAAAAAGTATGAGTTATAATAGGTTAATGTGAAAAATAAATCAATATGGGTAGTAAAAATGGAATATAAAAATATTTATGTGTTAAAACCTTTAACAAAAAAAAGATAATGTTAAAGAAATAATTTTAAATGATTAAATGATGAAAAAATTGTAAGGTATAAAAAAAATTCAATGCAAAAAAATGTAGTTTAAGAGTATAAAAAGGATAATGTTTATGAACAATGCTTGTAAAAAAATAGTATTGCCAAATTAGTTCATAAAAAAAGTAAGGATGAAAATAATATTTAAAATAAGTTCAGATGAAAAAGTATGAGTTATAAAAGGTTAATGTGAAAAACAAATCCAAATGGGTAGTAAAAATGGAATGTAAAAATATTTATGTGTTAAAACCTTTAACAAAAAAAGATAATGTTAAAGAAATAATTTTAAATGATGAAAAATATTTAAGGTATAAAAAGTTTTTAATGCAAAAAAATATGATTTAAGAGTATAAAAAAAGATAATGTTTTTGAACCATGCTTGTAAAAAAAATAGTATTGCAAAATAAGTTCATAACAGAAGTAAGGATGAAAATGATGTTTAAAATAAGTTCAATTATGAGTTATAATAGGTTAATCTGAAAAACAAATCAAAATGGGTAGTAAAAATGGAATATAAAAATATTTTTGTGTTAAAAACTTTAACAAAAAAAAGATAATGTGAAAGAAATAATTTTAAATGATTAAATGATGAAAAAATTGTAAGGTATAAAAAAAATTCATTGCAAGAAAATATAGTTTAAGAGTATAAAAAAGGATAATGCTTATGAAAAATGCTTGTAAAAAAATGGTATTGTCAAATCAGTTCATAAAAAAAGAAAGGATGAAAATGATGTTTAAAATAAGTTCAGATGAAAAATTATGAGTTATAAAAGGTTAATGTGAAAAACAAATCGAAATATGTAGTAAAAATGGAATGTAAAAATATTTAGGTTTAGGGTTTAGGGTTTAGGGTTTAGGGGGTAGGGTTTACGGGTTAGGGGTTATGGTTTAGGGGTTATGGTTTAGGGTTTAGGGGTTATGGTTTAGGGGTTAGGGTTTATGGTTTAGGGGTTAGGGGTTAGGGTTTAGGGGTTAGGGTTTAGGGGTTAGGGGTTAGGGGTTAGGGTTTAGGGGTTAGGGTTTAGGTTTTAGGGGTTAGGGGTTAGGGGTTAGGGGTTAGGGGTTAGGGTTTAGGGGTTAGGGGTTCAGGTTTAGGGTTCAGGGTTTAGGATTTAGGGGTTAGGGGTTAGGGGTTAGGGGTTAGGGGTTAGGGGTTAGGGGTTAGGGGTTAGGGTTTAGGGGTCACGGTTTAGGGGTCAGGGTTTACGGGTAACGGGTCAGGGGTCAGGGTTTAGGGGTTAGGGTTTAGGGTTTATGGGTTAGGGGTTAGGGTTTAGGGTTAGGGTTTAGGGTTTAGGGGCTAGGGTTTAGGGGTTAGGGTTTAGGGTTTAGGGTTTAGGGGTTAGGGGTTAGGGGTTAGGGGTTAGGGGTTAGGGGTTAGGGGTTAGGGTTTAGGGTCTAGGGTTTAGGGTCTAGGGTCTAGGGTCTAGGGTTTGGGTTTGGGTTGGGTTTAGGGTTTAGGGTTAGGGTTATGGTTTAGGGTTAGGGTTTAGGGTTTAGGGTTTAGTGTTTAGGGTTTAGGGTTTAGGGTTTAAAATAAGTTCAAATGAAAAAGTATGAGTTATAATAGGTTAATGTGAAAAATAAATCAATATGGGTAGTAAAAATGGAATATAAAAATATTTATGTGTTAAAACCTTTAACAAAAAAAAGATAATGTTAAAGAAATAATTTTAAATGATTAAATGATGAAAAAATTGTAAGGTATAAAAAAAATTCAATGCAAAAAAATGTAGTTTAAGAGTATAAAAAAGGATAATGTTTATGAACAATGCTTGTAAAAAAATAGTATTGTCAAATTAGTTCATAAAAAAAGTAAGGATGAAAATAATATTTCAAATAAGTTCAGATGAAAAAGTATGAGTTATAAAAGGTTAATGTGAAAAACAAATCGAAATGGGTAGTAAAAATGAAATGTAAAAATATTTATATGTTAAAACCTTTAACAAAAAAGATAATGTTAAAGAAATAATTTTAAATGATGCAAAAATGTAAGGTATAAAAAGTTTTTAATGCGAAAAAATATGATTTGAGAGTATAAAAAAAGATAATGTTTTTGAACAATGCTTGTAAAAAAATAGTATTGCAAAATAAGTTCATAAAAAGAGTAAGGATGAAAATGATGTTTAAAATAAGTTCAAATGAAAAAGTATGAGTTATAAAAGGGTAATGTGAAAAACAAATCGAAATGGGTAGTAAAAATGGAATGTAAAAATATTTATGTGTTAAAACCTTTAAGAAAAAAAGATAATGTTAAAGAAATAATTTTAAATGATGAAAAATATTTAAGGTATAAAAAGTTTTTAATGCAAAAAAATATGATTTAAGAGTATAAAAAAAGATAATGTTTTTGAACCATGCTTGTAAAAAAAATAGTATTGCAAAATAAGTTCATAACAGAAGTAAGGATGAAAATGATGTTTAAAATAAGTTCAATTATGAGTTATAATAGGTTAATGTGAAAAACAAATCAAAATGGGTAGTAAAAATGGAATATAAAAATATTTTTGTGTTAAAAACTTTAACAAAAAAAAGATAATGTTAAAGAAATAATTTTAAATGATTAAATGATGAAAAAATTGTAAGGTATAAAAAAAATTCATTGCAAGAAAATATAGTTTAAGAGTATAAAAAAGGATAATGCTTATGAACAATGCTTGTAAAAAAATAGTATTGTCAAATCAGTTCATAAAAAAAGAAAGGATGAAAATGATGTTTAAAATAAGTTCAGATGAAAAATTATGAGTTATAAAAGGTTAATGTGAAAAACAAATCAAAATATGTAGCAAAAATGGAATGTAAAAATATTTAGGTTTAGGGTTTAGGGTTTAGGTGGTAGGGGTTAGGGGTTAGGGTTAGGGGTTAGGGGTTAGGGGTTAGGGTTTAGGGTTTAGGGTTTAGGGTTTACGGTTTAGGGTTTAGGGTTTAGGGGTCAGGGTTTAGGGGTCAGGGGTCAGGGATCAGGATCAGGGTCAGTGTTTACGGGGTCAGGGTTTAGGGGTCAGGGTTTAGGGGTCAGGGTTTACGGTTTAGGGTTTATGGGTTAGGGTTTAGGGTTTAGGGTTTAGGGTTTATGGTTTATGGTTTGTGTTTGGGTTTGTGTTTGGGTTTGGGTTTGCGTTTGGGTTAGGGTTTGGGTTTGGGTTTGGGTTAGGGTTTAGGTTAGGGTTTAGGGTTAGGGTTTACGGTTAGGGGTTAGGGTTTATGGGTTAGGGTTTATGGGTTAGGGGTTAGGGTTAGGGTTTACGGTTTATGGTTTAGGGTTTAGGGTTTCGGTTTAGGGTTTAGGGTTTAGGGTTTAAAATAAGTTCAGATGAAAAAGTATGAGTTATAAAAGGTTAATGTGAAAAACAAATCGAAATGGGTAGTAAAAATGAAATGTAAAAATATTTATATGCTAAAACCTTTAACAAAGGAAGATAATGCTAAAGAAATAATTTTAAATGATGAAAAAAATGTAAGGTATAAAAAGTTTTTAATGCGAAAAAATATGATTTGAGAGTATAAAAAAAGATAATGTTTTTGAACAATGCTTGGAAAAAAATAGTATTGCAAAATAAGTTCATAAAAAGAGTAAGGATGAAAATGATGTTTAAAATAAGTTCAAATGAAAAAGTATGAGTTGTAAAAGGTTAATGTGAAAAACAAATCGAAATGGGTAGTAAAAATGGAATGTAAAAATATTTATGTGTTAAAACCTTTAACAAAAAAAGATAATGTTAAAGAAATAATTTTAAATGATGAAAAATATTTAAGGTATAAAAAGTTTTTAATGCAAAAAAATATGATTTAAGAGTATAAAAAAAGATAATGTTTTTGAACCATGCTTGTAAAAAAAATAGTATTGCAAAATAAGTTCATAACAGAAGTAAGGATGAAAATGATGTTTAAAATAAGTTCAATTATGAGTTATAATAGGTTAATCTGAAAAACAAATCAAAATGGGTAGTAAAAATGGAATATAAAAATATTTTTGTGTTAAAAACTTTAACAAAAAAAAGATAATGTGAAAGAAATAATTTTAAATGATTAAATGATGAAAAAATTGTAAGGTATAAAAAAAATTCATTGCAAGAAAATATAGTTTAAGAGTATAAAAAAGGATAATGCTTATGAAAAATGCTTGTAAAAAAATGGTATTGTCAAATCAGTTCATAAAAAAAGAAAGGATGAAAATGATGTTTAAAATAAGTTCAGATGAAAAATTATGAGTTATAAAAGGTTAATGTGAAAAACAAATCGAAATATGTAGTAAAAATGGAATGTAAAAATATTTAGGTTTAGGGTTTAGGGGGTAGGGTTTACGGGTTAGGGGTTATGGTTTAGGGGTTATGGTTTAGGGTTTAGGGGTTAGGGGTTAGGGGTTAGGGGTTAGGGTTTAGGGGTTAGGGGTTAGGGGTTAGGGTTTAGGGGTTAGGGTTTAGGTTTTAGGGGTTAGGGGTTAGGGGTTAGGGGTTAGGGGTTAGGGTTTAGGGTTTAGGGGTTAGGGGTTCAGGTTTAGGGTTCAGGGTTTAGGATTTAGGGGTTAGGGGTTAGGGGTTAGGGGTTAGGGGTTAGGGGTTAGGGGTTAGGGGTTAGGGGTTAGGGTTTAGGGGTCACGGTTTAGGGGTCAGGGTTTACGGGTAACGGGTCAGGGGTCAGGGTTTAGGGGTTAGGGTTTAGGGTTTATGGGTTAGGGGTTAGGGTTTAGGGTTAGGGTTTAGGGGTTAGGGTTTAGGGTTTAGGGTTTAGGGGTTAGGGGTTAGGGGTTAGGGGTTAGGGGTTAGGGGTTAGGGGTTAGGGTTTAGGGTCTAGGGTTTAGGGTCTAGGGTCTAGGGTCTAGGGTTTGGGTTTGGGTTGGGTTTAGGGTTTAGGGTTAGGGTTATGGTTTAGGGTTAGGGTTTAGGGTTTAGGGTTTAGTGTTTAGGGTTTAGGGTTTAGGGTTTAAAATAAGTTCAAATGAAAAAGTATGAGTTATAATAGGTTAATGTGAAAAATAAATCAATATGGGTAGTAAAAATGGAATATAAAAATATTTATGTGTTAAAACCTTTAACAAAAAAAAGATAATGTTAAAGAAATAATTTTAAATGATTAAATGATGAAAAAATTGTAAGGTATAAAAAAAATTCAATGCAAAAAAATGTAGTTTAAGAGTATAAAAAAGGATAATGTTTATGAACAATGCTTGTAAAAAAATAGTATTGTCAAATTAGTTCATAAAAAAAGTAAGGATGAAAATAATATTTCCAATAAGTTCAGATGAAAAAGTATGAGTTATAAAAGGTTAATGTGAAAAACAAATCGAAATGGGTAGTAAAAATGAAATGTAAAAATATTTATATGTTAAAACCTTTAACAAAAAAGATAATGTTAAAGAAATAATTTTAAATGATGCAAAAATGTAAGGTATAAAAAGTTTTTAATGCGAAAAAATATGATTTGAGAGTATAAAAAAAGATAATGTTTTTGAACAATGCTTGTAAAAAAATAGTATTGCAAAATAAGTTCATAAAAAGAGTAAGGATGAAAATGATGTTTAAAATAAGTTCAAATGAAAAAGTATGAGTTATAAAAGGTTAATGTGAAAAACAAATCGAAATGGGTAGTAAAAATGGAATGTAAAAATATTTATGTGTTAAAACCTTTAACAAAAAAAGATAATGTTAAAGAAATAATTTTAAATGATGAAAAATATTTAAGGTATAAAAAGTTTTTAATGCAAAAAAATATGATTTAAGAGTATAAAAAAAGATAATTTTTTTGAACCATGCTTGTAAAAAAAATAGTATTGCAAAATAAGTTCATAACAGAAGTAAGGATGAAAATGATGTTTAAAATAAGTTCAATTATGAGTTATAATAGGTTAATGTGAAAAACAAATCAAAATGGGTAGTAAAAATGGAATATAAAAATATTTTTGTGTTAAAAACTTTAACAAAAAAAAGATAATGTTAAAGAAATAATTTTAAATGATTAAATGATGAAAAAATTGTAAGGTATAAAAAAAATTCATTGCAAGAAAATATAGTTTAAGAGTATAAAAAAGGATAATGCTTATGAACAATGCTTGTAAAAAAATAGTATTGTCAAATCAGTTCATAAAAAAAGAAAGGATGAAAATGATGTTTAAAATAAGTTCAGATGAAAAATTATGAGTTATAAAAGGTTAATCTGAAAAACAAATCAAAATATGTAGTAAAAATGGAATGTAAAAATATTTAGGTTTAGGGTTTAGGGTTTAGGTGGTAGGGGTTAGGGGTTAGGGGTTAGGGGTTAGGGGTTAGGGGTTAGGGTTTACGGTTTAGGGGTTAGGGGTTAGAGGTTAGGGTTTAGGGTTTAGGGGTCAGGGTTTAGGGTCAGGGTTTAGGGGTCAGGGTCAGGGTCAGTGTTTAGGGGTTAGGGTTTAGGGTTTAGGGTTTAGGGTTTATGGGTCAGGCTTTAGGGGTTAGGGGTCAGGGGTCAGGGGTCAGGGTCAGGGGTCAGGGTTTAGGGGTCAGGGTTTAGGGTTTAGGGTTTATGGGTTAGGGTTTAGGGTTTAGGGTTTATGGTTTAGGGTTTAAGGTTTAGGGTTTGTGTTTGGGTTTGGGTTTGGGTTTGGGTTTGGTTTTGGGTTTGGGTTAGGGTTTGGGTTAGGGTTTGGGTTAGGGTTTAGGGTTTGGGTTAGGGTTTACGGTTAGGGGTTAGGGTTTATGGGTTAGGGTTTATGGGTTAGGGGTTAGGGGTTAGGGTTAGGGGTTAGGGTTTATGGTTTAGGGTTTTGGTTTAGGGTTTAGGGTTTAGGGTTTAAAATAAGTTCAGATGAAAAAGTATGAGTTATAAAAGGTTAATGTGAAAAACAAATCGAAATGGGTAATAAAAATGAAATGTAAAAATATTTATATGCTAAAACCTTTAACAAAGGAAGATAATGCTAAAGAAATAATTTTAAATGATGAAAAAAATGTAAGGTATAAAAGTTTTTAATGCGAAAAAATATGATTTGAGAGTATAAAAAAAGATAATGTTTTTGAACAATGCTTGTAAAAAAATAGTATTGCAAAATAAGTTCATAAAAAGAGTAAGGATGAAAATGATGTTTAAAATAAGTTCAAGTATGAGTTATAATAGGTTAATGTGAAAAACAAATCGAAATATGTAGTAAAAATGGAATGTACAAATATTTAGGTTTAGGGTTTAGGGTTTAGGGGGTAGGGTTTACGGGTTAGGGGTTAGGGGTTAGGGGTTAGGGGTTAGGGGTTAGGGGTTAGGGGTTAGGGTTTAGGGGTTATGGTTTAGGGGTTAGGGTTTAGGGGTTAGGGGTTAGGGGTTAGGGGTTAGGGGTTAGGGTTTAGGGGTTAGGGGTTAGGGGTTAGGGTTTAGGGGTTAGGGTTTAGGGGTTAGGGGTTATGGGTTAGGGTTTAGGGTTTAGGGTTTAGGGGTTAGGGTTTAGGGGTTATGGGTTCGGGTTTAGGGTTTAGGATTTAAGGGTTATGGGTTAGGGGTTAGGGGTTAGGGGCTAGGGGTTAGGGGTTAGGGGTTAGGGTTTAGGGGTCAGGGTTTAGGGGTCAGGGTTTACGGGTAAGGGGTCAGGGGTCAGGGTTTAGGGGTTATGGGTTAGGGTGTATGGGTTAGGGGTTAGGGGTTAGGGTTAGGGTTTAGGGTTTAGTGGCTAGGGTTTAGGGGTTAGGGGTTAGGGTTTAGGGGTTAGGGGTTAGGGGTTAGGGGTTAGGGTTTAGGGTCTAGGGTTTAGGGTCTAGGGTGTAGGGTTTAGGGTTTGGGTTTACGGTTTAGGGTTTAGGGTTTGGTTTTGGGTTTGGGTTAGGGTTTAGGTTTAGGGTTAGGGTTTAGGGTTTGGGGTTTAGGGTTTAGGGTTTAGTGTTTAGGGTTTAGGGTTTAAAATAAATTCAAATGAAAAAGTATGAGTTATAATAGGTTTAGGGTTTAGGGTTTAGGGTTTAGGGTTTAGGGGTAGGGTTTACGGGTTAGGGGTTAGGGGTTAGGGGTTAGGGGTTAGGGTTTAGGGGTTAGGGTTTAGGGGTTATGGTTTAGGGGTTAGGGTTTAGGGGTTAGGGGTTAGGGTTTAGGGGTTAGGGGTTATGGGTTAGGGTTTAGGGTTTAGGGTTTAGGGTTTAGGGGTTAGGGGTTATGGGTTAGGGTTTAGGGTTTAGGGTTTAGGGGTTAGGGTTTAGGGGTTATGGGTTCGGGTTTAGGGTTTAGGATTTAGGGGTTATGGGTTAGGGGTTAGGGGTTAGGGGCTAGGGGTTAGGGGTTAGG
>CM075689.1:74489741-74492241 GCA_037954015.1 Psophocarpus tetragonolobus
GTTTGGGTTTGGGTTAGGGTTTAGGTTTAGGCTTAGGCTTAGGGGTTAGGGTTAGGGTTGAGGGTTTATGGTTAGGGTTTAGGGTTTGGGGTTTGGGGTTTAGGGTTTATGGTTTATGGTTTAGTGTTTAGGGTTTAAAATAAGTTCAAATGAAAAAGTATGAGTTATAATAGGTTAATGTGAAAAATAAATCAATATGCGTAGTAAAAATGGAATATAAAAATATTTATGTGTTAAAACCTTTAACAAAAAAAAGATAATGTTAAAGAAATAATTTTAAATGATTAAATGATGAAAAAATTGTAAGGTATAAAAAAAATTCAATGCAAAAAAATGTAGTTTAAGAGTATAAAAAGGATAATGTTTATGAACAATGCTTGTAAAAAAATAGTATTGCCAAATTAATTCATAAAAAAAGTAAGGATGAAAATAATATTTAAAATAAGTTCAGATGAAAAAGTATGAGTTATAAAAGGTTAATGTGAAAAACAAATCGAAATGGGTAGTAAAAATGGAATGTAAAAATATTTATGTGTTAAAACCTTTAACAAAAAAAGATAATGTTAAAGAAATAATTTTAAATGATGAAAAATATTTAAGGTATAAAAAGTTTTTAATGCAAAAAAATATGATTTAAGAGTATAAAAAAAGATAATGTTTTTGAACCATGCTTGTAAAAAAATAGTATTTCAAAATAAGTTCATAACAGAAGTAAGGATGAAAATGATGTTTAAAATAAGTTCAAGTATGAGTTATAATAGGTTAATGTGAAAAAAAAAACAAAATGGGTAGTAAAAATGGAATATAAAAATATTTTTGTGTTAAAAACTTTAACAAAAAAAAGATAATGTTAAAGAAATAATTTTAAATGATTAAATGATGACAAAATTGTAAGGTATAAAAAAAATTCATTGCAAAAAAATATAGTTTAAGAGTATAAAAAAGGATAATGCTTATGAACAATGCTTGTAAAAAAATAGTATTGTCAAATCAGTTCATAAAAAAAGAAAGGATGAAAATGATGTTTAAAATAAGTTCAGATGAAAAATTATGAGTTATAAAAGGTTAATGTGAAAAACAAATCGAAATATGTAGTAAAAATGGAATGAAAAAATATTTATGTTTAGGGTTTAGGGTTTAGGGGTTAGGGGTTAGGGTTTAGGGGTTAGGGGTTAGGGGTTAGGGTTTAGGGGTTAAAGGTTAGGGTTTAGGGTTTAGGGGTTAGGGGTTAGGGTTTAGGGGTTAGTGGTTAGGGGTTAGGGTTTAGGGGTTAGGGTTTAGGGGTTAGGGGTTAGGGGTTAGGGGTTAGGGGTTAGGGGTTAGGGTTTAGGGTTTAGGGGTTAGGGTTAGGGGTTAGGGTTTAGGGTTTAGGGTCAGGGGTTAGGGGTTAGGGGTTAGGGGTTAGGGTTAGGGTTTAGGGTTTAAAATAAGTTCAGATGAAAAAGTATGAGTTATAAAAGGTTAATGTGAAAAACAAATCGAAATGGGTAGTAAAAATGAAATGTAAAAATATTTATATGTTAAAACCTTTAACAAAAGAAGATAATGCTAAAGAAATAATTTTAAATGGTGAAAAAAATGTAAGGTATAAAAAGTTTTTAATGCGAAAAAATATGATTTGAGAGTATAAAAAAAGATAATGTTTTTGAACAATGCTTGTAAAAAAATAGTATTGCAAAATAAGTTCATAAAAAGAGTAAGGATGAAAATGATGTTTAAAATAAGTTCAAGTATGAGTTATAATAGGTTAATGTGAAAAACAAATCGAAATATGTAGTAAAAATGGAATGTAAAAATATTTAGGTTTAGGGTTTAGGGTTTAGGGGGTAGGGTTTACGGGTTAGGGGTTAGGGGTTAGGGGTTAGGGGTTAGGGTTTAGGGGTTATGGTTTAGGGGTTAGGGTTTAGGGGTTAGGGGTTAGGGGTTAGGGTTTAGGGGTTAGGGTTTAGGGGTTAGGGGTTAGGGGTTAGGGTTTAGGGGTTAGGGTTTAGGGGTTAGGGGTTATGGGTTAGGGTTTAGGGTTTAGGGTTTAGGGGTTAGTGTTTAGGGGTTATGGGTTCGGGTTTAGGGTTTAGGATTTAAGGGTTATGGGTTAGGGGTTAGGGGTTAGGGGCTAGGGGTTAGGGGTTAGGGGTTAGGGTTTAGGGGTCAGGGTTTAGGGGTCAGGGTTTACGGGTAAGGGGTAAGGGGTCAGGGGTCAGGGTTTAGGGGTTATGGGTTAGGGTGTATGGGTTAGGGGTTAGGGGTTAGGGTTAGGGTTTAGGGTTTAGTGGCTAGGGTTTAGGGGTTAGGGGTTAGGGGTTAGGGGTTAGGGGTTAGGGTTTAGGGTCTAGGGTTTAGTGTCTAGGGTGTAGGGTTTAGGGTTTGGGTTTACGGTTTAGGGTTTAGGGTTTGGTTTTGGGTTTGGGTTAGGGTTTAGGTTTAGGGTTAGGGTTTAGGGTTTGGGGTTTAGGGTTTAGGGTTTAGTGTTTAGGGTTTAGGGTTTAAAATAAGTTCAAAT
>CM075689.1:74497241-74502241 GCA_037954015.1 Psophocarpus tetragonolobus
TATAGTTTAAGAGTATAAAAAAGGATAATGCTTATGAACAATGCTTGTAAAAAAATAGTATTGTCAAATCAGTTCATAAAAAAAGAAAGGATGAAAATGATGTTTAAAATAAGTTCAGATGAAAAATTGAGTTATAAAAGGTTAATGTGAAAAACAAATCGAAATATGTAGTAAAAATGGAATGTAAAAATATTTATGTTTAGGGTTTAGGGGTTAGGGTTTAGGGGTTAGGGGTTAGGGGTTAGGGGTTAGGGGTTAGGGTTTAGGGGTTAGGGTTAGGGTTTAGGGTTTAGGGTTATGGTTTAGGGTTTATGGGTTAGGGTTTAGGGGTTAGGGTTTATGGTTTAGGGTTTAGGGTTTATGATTTACGGTTTAGGGTTTAGGGGTCAGGGTTTAGGGGTCAGGGGTCAGGGGTTAGGGTTTAGGGGTTAGGGTTTAGGGTTTAGGGGTTAGGGGTTAGGGGTTATGGTTTAGGGGTTTGGGTTTAGGGTTTGGGTTTGGGTTTAGGGTTTAGGGTTTAGGGTTAGGGTTGAGGGTTAGGGTTAGGGTTTAGGGTTTATGGTTTAGGGGTTAGGGGTTAGGGTTTCGGGTTTATGGGTTAGGGGTTAGGGTTTAGGATTTAGGGGTTAGGGTTTAGGGTTTAGGGTTAGGGTTTATGGTTTTGGGTTTGGGTTTGGGTTTGGGTTTGGGTTTGGGTTTGGGTTAGGGTTTAGGTTTAGGCTTAGGCTTAGGGGTTAGGGTTAGGGTTGAGGGTTTATGGTTAGGGTTTAGGGTTTGGGGTTTGGGGTTTAGGGTTTATGGTTTATGGTTTAGTGTTTAGGGTTTAAAATAAGTTCAAATGAAAAAGTATGAGTTATAATAGGTTAATGTGAAAAATAAATCAATATGCGTAGTAAAAATGGAATATAAAAATATTTATGTGTTAAAACCTTTAACAAAAAAAAGATAATGTTAAAGAAATAATTTTAAATGATTAAATGATGAAAAAATTGTAAGGTATAAAAAAAATTCAATGCAAAAAAATGTAGTTTAAGAGTATAAAAAGGATAATGTTTATGAACAATGCTTGTAAAAAAATAGTATTGCCAAATTAATTCATAAAAAAAGTAAGGATGAAAATAATATTTAAAATAAGTTCAGATGAAAAAGTATGAGTTATAAAAGGTTAATGTGAAAAACAAATCGAAATGGGTAGTAAAAATGGAATGTAAAAATATTTATGTGTTAAAACCTTTAACAAAAAAAGATAATGTTAAAGAAATAATTTTAAATGATGAAAAATATTTAAGGTATAAAAAGTTTTTAATGCAAAAAAATATGATTTAAGAGTATAAAAAAAGATAATGTTTTTGAACCATGCTTGTAAAAAAATAGTATTTCAAAATAAGTTCATAACAGAAGTAAGGATGAAAATGATGTTTAAAATAAGTTCAAGTATGAGTTATAATAGGTTAATGTGAAAAAAAAAACAAAATGGGTAGTAAAAATGGAATATAAAAATATTTTTGTGTTAAAAACTTTAACAAAAAAAAGATAATGTTAAAGAAATAATTTTAAATGATTAAATGATGACAAAATTGTAAGGTATAAAAAAAATTCATTGCAAAAAAATATAGTTTAAGAGTATAAAAAAGGATAATGCTTATGAACAATGCTTGTAAAAAAATAGTATTGTCAAATCAGTTCATAAAAAAAGAAAGGATGAAAATGATGTTTAAAATAAGTTCAGATGAAAAATTATGAGTTATAAAAGGTTAATGTGAAAAACAAATCGAAATATGTAGTAAAAATGGAATGAAAAAATATTTATGTTTAGGGTTTAGGGTTTAGGGGTTAGGGGTTAGGGGTTAGGGGTTAGGGGTTAGGGGTTAGGGGTTAGGGTTTAGGGGTTAAAGGTTAGGGTTTAGGGTTTAGGGGTTAGGGGTTAGGGTTTAGGGGTTAGTGGTTAGGGGTTAGGGTTTAGGGGTTAGGGTTTAGGGGTTAGGGTTTAGGGGTTAGGGGTTAGGGGTTAGGGGTTAGGGGTTAGGGGTTAGGGTTTAGGGTTTAGGGGTTAGGGTTAGGGGTTAGGGTTTAGGGTTTAGGGTCAGGGGTTAGGGGTTAGGGGTTAGGGGTTAGGGTTAGGGTTTAGGGTTTAAAATAAGTTCAGATGAAAAAGTATGAGTTATAAAAGGTTAATGTGAAAAACAAATCGAAATGGGTAGTAAAAATGAAATGTAAAAATATTTATATGTTAAAACCTTTAACAAAAGAAGATAATGCTAAAGAAATAATTTTAAATGGTGAAAAAAATGTAAGGTATAAAAAGTTTTTGATGCGAAAAAATATGATTTGAGAGTATAAAAAAAGATAATGTTTTTGAACAATGCTTGTAAAAAAATAGTATTGCAAAATAAGTTCATAAAAAGAGTAAGGATGAAAATGATGTTTAAAATAAGTTCAAATGAAAAAGTATGAGTTATAAAAGCTTAATGTGAAAAACAAATCGAAATGGGTAGTAAAAATGGAATGTAAAAATATTTATGTGTTAAAACCTTTAACAAAAAAAGATAATGTTAAAGAAATAATTTTAAATGATGAAAAATATTTAAGGGATAAAAAGTTTTTAATGCAAAAAAATATGATTTAAGAGTATAAAAAAAGATAATGTTTTTGAACCATGCTTGTAAAAAAATAGTATTGCAAAATAAGTTCATAACAAAAGTAAGGATGAAAATGATGTTTAAAATAAGTTCAATTATGAGTTATAATAGGTTAATGTGAAAAACAAATCAAAATGGGTAGTAAAAATGGAATATAAAAATATTTTTGTGTTAAAAACTTTAACAAAAAAAAGATAATGTTAAAGAAATAATTTTAAATGATTAAATGATGAAAAAATTGTAAGGTATAAAAAAAAATTCATTGCAAGAAAATATAGTTTAAGAGTATAAAAAAGGATAATTCTTATGAACAATGCTTGTAAAAAAATAGTATTGTCAAACCAGTTCATAAAAAAAGAAAGGATGAAAATGACGTTTAAAATAAGTTCAGATGAAAGATTATGAGTTATAAAAGGTTAATGTGAAAAACAAATCGAAATATGTAGTAAAAATGGAATGTAAAAATATTTATGTTTAGGGTTTAGGGTTTAGGGGGTAGGGTTTAGGGGTTAGGGGTTAGGGGTTAGGGGTTAGGGTTTAGGGTTTAGGGGTTAGGGGTTAGGGTTTAAGGGTTAGTGGTTAGGGTTCAGGGGTTAGGGGTTAGGGTTTATGGTTTAGGGGTTAGGGTTTAGGGTTAGGGGTTAGGGGTTAGGGGTTAGGGGTTAGGGGTTAGGGGTTAGGGTTAGGGGTTAGGGTTTAGGGTTTAGGGTTTAGGGTTTAGGGTTTAAAATAAGTTCAGATGAAAAAGTATGAGTTATAAAAGGTTAATGTGAAAAACAAATCGAAATGGGTAGTAAAAATGAAATGTAAAAATATTTATATGTTAAAACCTTTAACAAAAGAAGATAATGCTAAAGAAATAATTTTAAATGATGAAAAAAATGTAAGGTATAAAAAGTTTTTAATGCGAAAAAATATGATTTGAGAGTATAAAAAAAGATAATGTTTTTGAACAATGCTTGTAAAAAAATAGTATTGCAAAATAAGTTCATAAAAAGAGTAAGGATGAAAATGATGTTTAAAATAAGTTCAAATGAAAAAGTATGAGTTATAAAAGGTTAATGTGAAAAACAAATCGAAATATGTAGTAAAAATGGAATGTAAAAATATTTATGTTTAGGGTTTAGGGGTTAGGGTTTAGGGGTTAGGGGTTAGGGGTTAGGGGTTAGGGGTTAGGGTTTAGGGGTTAGGGTTAGGGTTTAGGGTTTAGGGTTATGGTTTAGGGTTTATGGGTTAGGGTTTAGGGGTTAGGGTTTATGGTTTAGGGTTTAGGGTTTATGGTTTACGGTTTAGGGTTTAGGGGTCAGGGTTTAGGGGTCAGGGGTCAGGGGTTAGGGTTTAGGGGTTAGGGTTTAGGGTTTAGGGGTTAGGGGTTAGGGGTTATGGTTTAGGGGTTTGGGTTTAGGGTTTGGGTTTGGGTTTAGGGTTTAGGGTTAGGGTTGAGGGTTAGGGTTAGGGTTTAGGGTTTATGGTTTAGGGGTTAGGGGTTAGGGTTTCGGGTTTATGGGTTAGGGGTTAGGGTTTAGGATTTAGGGGTTAGGGTTTAGGGTTTAGGGTTAGGGTTTATGGTTTTGGGTTTGGGTTTGGGTTTGGGTTTGGGTTTGGGTTTGGGTTAGGGTTTAGGTTTAGGCTTAGGCTTAGGGGTTAGGGTTAGGGTTGAGGGTTTATGGTTAGGGTTTAGGGTTTGGGGTTTGGGGTTTAGGGTTTATGGTTTATGGTTTAGTGTTTAGGGTTTAAAATAAGTTCAAATGAAAAAGTATGAGTTATAATAGGTTAATGTGAAAAATAAATCAATATGCGTAGTAAAAATGGAATATAAAAATATTTATGTGTTAAAACCTTTAACAAAAAAAAGATAATGTTAAAGAAATAATTTTAAATGATTAAATGATGAAAAAATTGTAAGGTATAAAAAAAATTCAATGCAAAAAAATGTAGTTTAAGAGTATAAAAAGGATAATGTTTATGAACAATGCTTGTAAAAAAATAGTATTGCCAAATTAATTCATAAAAAAAGTAAGGATGAAAATAATATTTAAAATAAGTTCAGATGAAAAAGTATGAGTTATAAAAGGTTAATGTGAAAAACAAATCGAAATGGGTAGTAAAAATGGAATGTAAAAATATTTATGTGTTAAAACCTTTAACAAAAAAAGATAATGTTAAAGAAATAATTTTAAATGATGAAAAATATTTAAGGTATAAAAAGTTTTTAATGCAAAAAAATATGATTTAAGAGTATAAAAAAAGATAATGTTTTTGAACCATGCTTGTAAAAAAATAGTATTTCAAAATAAGTTCATAACAGAAGTAAGGATGAAAATGATGTTTAAAATAAGTTCAAGTATGAGTTATAATAGG
>CM075689.1:74542241-74544741 GCA_037954015.1 Psophocarpus tetragonolobus
AATAATTTTAAATGATGCAAAAAATGTAAAGTATAAAAAGTTTTTAATGCGAAAAAATATGATTTGAGAGTATAAAAAAAGATAATGTTTTTGAACAATGCTTGTAAAAAAATAGTATTGCAAAATAAGTTCATAAAAAGAGTAAGGATGAAAATGATGTTTAAAATAAGTTCAAATGAAAAAGTATGAGTTATAAAAGGTTAATGTGAAAAACAAATCGAAATGGGTAGTAAAAATGGAATGTAAAAATATTTATGTGTTAAAACCTTTAACAAAAAAAGATAATGTTAAAGAAATAATTTTAAATGATGAAAAATATTTAAGGTATAAAAAGTTTTTAATGCAAAAAAATATGATTTAAGAGTATAAAAAAAGATAATGTTTTTGAACCATGCT
This sequence comes from Psophocarpus tetragonolobus, assembly GCA_037954015.1. Taxonomy (NCBI): domain Eukaryota; kingdom Viridiplantae; phylum Streptophyta; class Magnoliopsida; order Fabales; family Fabaceae; genus Psophocarpus; species Psophocarpus tetragonolobus. Next base: position 74,542,638 of record CM075689.1, read on the forward strand.
TGTAAAAAAATAGTATTGCAAAATAAGTTCATAACAAAAGTAAGGATGAAAATGATGTTTAAAATAAGTTCAAGTATGAGTTATAATAGGTTAATGTGAAAAACAAATCAAAATGGGTAGTAAAAATGGAATATAAAAATATTTTTGTGTTAAAAACTTTAACAAAAAAAAGATAATGTTAAAGAAATAATTTTAAATGATTAAATGATGAAAAAATTGTAAGGTATAAAAAAAATTCATTGCAAGAAAATATAGTTCAAGAGTATAAAAAAGGACAATGCTTATGAACAATGCTTGTAAAAAAATAGTATTGTCAAATGAGTTCATAAAAAAAGAAAGGATGAAAATGATGTTTAAAATAAGTTCAGATGAAAAATTATGAGTTATAAAAGGTTAATGTGAAAAACAAATCCAAATATGTAGTAAAAATGGAATGTAAAAATATTTATGTTTAGGGTTTAGGGTTTAGGGTTTACGGTTTAGGGTTTATGGTTTAGGGTTTAGGGGTTAGGGTTTAGGGTTTAGGTTTAGGGTTTAGGGTTTAGTGTTTAGGGTTTATGATTTATGAGTTAGGGGTTAGGGGTTAGGGGTTAGGGTTTATGGGTTAGGGGTTAGGGGTTAGGGGTTAGGGGTTAGGGTTTAGTGGCCAGGGTTTACGGGTAAGGGGTCAGGGGTTAGGGTTTAGGGGTTAGGGGTTATGGTTTAGGGGTTAAGGTTTAGGGTTAGGGTTAGGGTTTAGGGTTAGGGTTAGGGTTAGGGTTAGGGTTAGGGTTTAGGGGTTAGGGGTTAGGGTTTAGGGGTTAGGGGTTAGGGGTTAGGGGTTAGGGGTTAGGGGTTAGGGGTTAGGGGTTAGGGTTTAGGGTTTAGGGTTTAAAATAAGTTCAGATGAAAAAGTATGAGTTATAAAAGGTTAATGTGAAAAACAAATCGAAATGGGTAGTAAAAATGAAATGTAAAAATATTTATATGTTAAAACCTTTAACAAAAGAAGATAATGCTAAAGAAATAATTTTAAATGATGAAAAAATGTAAGGTATAAAAAGTTTTTAATGCGAAAAAATATGATTTGAGAGTATAAAAAAAGATAATGGTTTTGAACAATGCTTGTAAAAAAATAGTATTGTAAAATAAGTTCATAACAGAAGTAAGGATGAAAATGATGTTTAAAATAAGTTCAAGTATGAGTTATAATAAGTTAATGTGAAAAACAAATCAAAATGGGTAGTAAAAATGGAATATAAAAATATTTTTGTGTTAAAAACTTTAACAAAAAAAAGATAATCTTAAAGAAATAATTTTAAATGATTAAATGATGAAAAAATTGTAAGGTATAAAAAAAATTCATTGCAAGAAAATATAGTTTAAGAGTATAAAAAAGGATAATGCTTATGAACAATGCTTGTAAAAAAATAGTATGGTCAAATCAGTTCATAAAAAAAGAAAGGATGAAAATGATGTTTAAAATAAGTTCTGATGAAAAATTATGAGTTATAAAAGGTTAATGTGAAAAACAAATCGAAATATGGAGTAAAAATGGAATGTAAAAATATTTATGTTTAGGGTTTAGGGGTTAGGGGTTAGGGGTTAGGGGTTAGGGGTTAGGGGTTAGAGTTTAGGGTTTATGGTTTAGGGTTTAGGGGTTAGGGGTTAGGGGTTAGGGGTTAGGGTTTAGGGTTTAGGATTTAGGGGTTAGGGGTTAGGGTTTAGGGTTTATGGGTTAGGGGTTAGGGTTTAGGGTTTAGGGTTAGGGTTTAGGGTTTATGGGTTAGGGTTTGGGTTAGGGTTTAAGGTTAGGGTTAGGGTTTAGGGTTATGGTTTAGGGTTTATGGGTTAGGGTTTATGGGTTAGGGTTTAGGGTTTGGGTTAAGGTTTAGGGTTAGGGTAAGGGTTTAGGGTTATGGTTTAGCGTTTAGGGGTTAGGGGTTAGGGTTTAGGGGTTAGGGGTTAGGGTTTATGGTTTAGGGTTTAGGGTTTATGGTTTAGGGTTTAGGGGTCAGGGTTTAGGGGTCAGGGGTTAGGGTTTAGGGGTTAGGGTTTAGGGTTTAGGGGTTAGGGGTTATGGTTTAGGGGTTTGGGTTTAGGGTTTAGGGTTTAGGTTTGGGTT
>CM075689.1:74549741-74554741 GCA_037954015.1 Psophocarpus tetragonolobus
GTTAGGGGTTACGGGTAAGGGTTTAGGGTTTAGGGTTTATGGGTCATGGTTTACGGGTAAGGGGTCAGGGGTTAGGGTTTAGGGTTTATGGGTTAGGGTTTAGGGGTTAGGGTTAGGGTTTAGGGTTTATGGGTTAGGGTTTAGGGTTTATGGGTTAGGGTTTAGGGGTTAGGGGTTAGGGTTTATGGTTTAGGGTTTAGGGTTTATGGTTTAGGGTTTAGGGTTTAGGGGTCAGGGTTTAGGGGTCAGGGGTCAGGGGTTAGGGTTTAGGGGTTAGGGGTTAGGGTTTAGGGGTTACGGTTTAGGGTTTAGGGGTTAGGGGTTATGGTTTAGGGGTTTGGGTTTAGGGTTTGGGTTTGGGTTTAGGGTTTAGGGTTAGGGTTGAGGGTTAGGGTTAGGGTTTAGGGTTTAGGGTTTAGGGCTTAGGGTTTAGGGTTTAGGGTTTAGGGGTTAGGGGTTAGGGTTTCGAGTTTATGGGTTAAGGGTTAGGGTTTAGGGTTTAGGGGTTAGGGTTTAGGGTTTAGGGTTAGGGTTTATGGTTTAGGGTTTAGGGTCTAGGGTTTGGGTTTGGGTTTGGGTTTGGGTTTGGGTTAGGGTTTAGGTTTAGGCTTAGGCTTAGGGGTTAGGGTTAGGGTTTAGGGTTTAGGGTTAGGGTTTAGGGTTTGGGGTTTGGGGTTTAGGGTTTATGGTTTAGTGTTTAGGGTTTAAAATAAGTTCAAATGAAAAAGTATGAGTTATAATAGGTTAATGTGAAAAATAAATCAATATGGGTAGTAAAAATGGAATATAAAAATATTTATGTGTTAAAACCTTTAACAAAAAAAAGATAATGTTAAAGAAATAATTTTAAATGATTAAATGATGAAAAAATTGTAAGGTATAAAAAAAATTCATTGCAAAAAAATATAGTTTAAGAGTATAAAAAAGGATAATGCTTATGAACAATGCTTGTAAAAAAATAGTATTGTCAAATCAGTTCATAAAAAAAGAAAGGATGAAAATGATGTTTAAAATAAGTTCAGATGAAAAATTATGAGTTATAAAAGGTTAATGTGAAAAACAAATCGAAATATGTAGTAAAAATGGAATGTAAAAATATTTATGTTTAGGGTTTAGGGGTTAGGGGTTAGGGTTTAGGGGTTAGGGGTTAGGGGTTAGGGTTTAGGGGTTAAAGGTTAGGGTTTAGGGTTTAGGGGTTAGGGGTTAGGGTTTAGGGGTTAGTGGTTAGGGGTTAGGGTTTAGGGGTTAGGGTTTAGGGGTTAGGGTTTAGGGGTTAGGGGTTAGGGGTTAGGGGTTAGGGGTTAGGGTTTAGGGTTTAGGGGTTAGGGTTAGGGGTTAGGGTTTAGGGTTTAGGGTCACGGGTTAGGGGTTAGGGGTTAGGGTTAGGGTTTAGGGTTTAAAATAAGTTCAGATGAAAAAGTATGAGTTATAAAAGGTTAATGTGAAAAACAAATCGAAATGGGTAGTAAAAATGGAATGTAAAAATATTTATGTGTTAAAACCTTTAACAAAAAAAGATAATGTTAAAGAAATAATTTTAAATGATGAAAAATATTTAAGGTATAAAAAGTTTTTAATGCAAAAAAATATGATTTAAGAGTATAAAAAAAGATAATGTTTTTGAACCATGCTTGTAAAAAAATAGTATTTCAAAATAAGTTCATAACAGAAGTAAGGATGAAAATGATGTTTAAAATAAGTTCAAGTATGAGTTATAATAGGTTAATGTGAAAAACAAATCAAAATGGGTAGTAAAAATGGAATATAAAAATATTTTTGTGTTAAAAACTTTAACAAAAAAAAGATAATGTTAAAGAAATAATTTTAAATGATTAAATGATGACAAAATTGTAAGGTATAAAAAAAATTCATTGCAAAAAAATATAGTTTAAGAGTATAAAAAAGAATAATGCTTATGAACAATGCTTGTAAAAAAATAGTATTGTCAAATCAGTTCATAAAAAAAGAAAGGATGAAAATGATGTTTAAAATAAGTTCAGATGAAAAATTATGAGTTATAAAAGGTTAATGTGAAAAACAAATCGAAATATGTAGTAAAAATGGAATGAAAAAATATTTATGTTTAGGGTTTAGGGGTTAGGGGTTAGGGGTTAGGGTTTAGATGTTAGGGGTTAGGGGTTAGGGTTTAGGGGTTAAAGGTTAGGGTTTAGGGTTTAAGGGTTAGGGGTTAGGGTTTAGGGGTTAGTGGTTAGGGGTTAGGGTTTAGGGGTTAGGGTTTAGGGGTTAGGGTTTAGGGGTTAGGGGTTAGGGGTTAGGGGTTAGGGTTTAGGGTTTAGGGGTTAGGGTTAGGGGTTAGGGTTTAGGGTTTAGGGTCAGGGGTTAGGGGTTAGGGGTTAGGGTTAGGGTTTAGGGTTTAAAATAAGTTCAGATGAAAAAGTATGAGTTATAAAAGGTTAATGTGAAAAACAAATCGAAATGGGTAGTAAAAATGAAATGTAAAAATTTTTATATGTTAAAACCTTTAATGCGAAAAAATAGTATTGCAAAATAAGTTCATAAAAAGAGTAAGGATGAAAATGATGTTTAAAATAAGTTCAAATGAAAAAGTATGAGCTATAAAAGCTTAATGTGAAAAACAAATCGAAATGGGTAGTAAAAATGGAATGTAAAAATATTTATGTGTTAAAACCTTTAACAAAAAAAGATAATGTTAAAGAAATAATTTTAAATGATGAAAAATATTTAAGGGATAAAAAGTTTTTAATGCAAAAAAATATGATTTAAGAGTATAAAAAAAGATAATGTTTTTGAACCATGCTTGTAAAAAAATAGTATTGCAAAATAAGTTCATAACAAAAGTAAGGATGAAAATGATGTTTAAAATAAGTTCAATTATGAGTTATAATAGGTTAATGTGAAAAACAAATCAAAATGGGTAGTAAAAATGGAATATAAAAATATTTTTGTGTTAAAAACTTTAACAAAAAAAAGATAATGTTAAAGAAATAATTTTAAATGATTAAATGATGAAAAAATTGTAAGGTATAAAAAAAAATTCATTGCAAGAAAATATAGTTTAAGAGTATAAAAAAGGATAATTCTTATGAACAATGCTTGTAAAAAAATAGTATTGTCAAACCAGTTCATAAAAAAAGAAAGGATGAAAATGACGTTTAAAATAAGTTCAGATAAAAGATTATGAGTTATAAAAGGTTAATGTGAAAAACAAATCGAAATATGTAGTAAAAATGGAATGTAAAAATATTTATGTTTAGGGTTTAGGGTTTAGGGGGTAGGGTTTAGGGGTTAGGGGTTAGGGGTTAGGGGTTAGGGTTTAGGGTTTAGGGGTTAGGGGTTAGGGTTTAAGGGTTAGGGGTTAGGGTTCAGGGGTTAGGGGTTAGGGGTTAGGGTTTATGGTTTAGGGGTTAGGGGTTAGGGTTAGGGGTTAGGGGTTAGGGGTTAGGGGTTAGGGTTAGGGGTTAGGGGTTAGGGTTTAGGGTTTAGGGTTTAGGGTTTAAAATAAGTTCAGATGAAAAAGTATGAGTTATAAAAGGTTAATGTGAAAAACAAATCGAAATGGGTAGTAAAAATGAAATGTAAAAATATTTATATGTTAAAACCTTTAACAAAAGAAGATAATGCTAAAGAAATAATTTTAAATGCTGAAAAAAATGTAAGGTATAAAAAGTTTTTAATGCGAAAAAATATGATTTGAGAGTATAAAAAAAGATAATGTTTTTGAACAATGCTTGTAAAAAAATAGTATTGCAAAATAAGTTCATAAAAAGAGTAAGGATGAAAATGATGTTTAAAATAAGTTCAAATGAAAAAGTATGAGTTATAAAAGCTTAATGTGAAAAACAAATCGAAATGGGTAGTAAAAATGGAATGTAAAAATATTTATGTGTTAAAACCTTTAACAAAAAAAGATAATGTTAAAGAAATAATTTTAAATGATGAAAAATATTTAAGGGATAAAAAGTTTTTAATGCAAAAAAATATGATTTAAGAGTATAAAAAAAGATAATGTTTTTGAACCATGCTTGTAAAAAAATAGTATTTCAAAATAAGTTCATAACAGAAGTAAGGATGAAAATGATGTTTAAAATAAGTTCAAGTATGAGTTATAATAGGTTAAAGTGAAAAACAAATCAAAATGGGTAGTAAAAATGGAATATAAAAATATTTTTGTGTTAAAAACTTTAACAAAAAAAAGATAATGTTAAAGAAATAATTTTAAATGATTAAATGATGACAAAATTGTAAGGTATAAAAAAAATTCATTGCAAAAAAATATAGTTTAAGAGTATAAAAAAGGATAATGCTTATGAACAATGCTTGTAAAAAAATAGTATTGTCAAATCAGTTCATAAAAAAAGAAAGGATGAAAATGATGTTTAAAATAAGTTCAGATGAAAAATTATGAGTTATAAAAGGTTAATGTGAAAAACAAATCGAAATATGTAGTAAAAATGGAATGAAAAAATATTTATGTTTAGGGTTTAGGGGTTAGGGGTTAGGGGTTAGGGGTTAGGGGTTAGGGTTTAGCGGTTAAAGGTTAGGGTTTAGGGTTTAGGGGTTAGGGGTTAGGGGTTAGGGGTTAGTGGTTAGGGGTTAGGGTTTAGGGGTTAGGGTTTAGGGGTTAGGGGTTAGGGGTTAGGGGTTAGGGGTTCGGGTTTAGGGTTTAGGGGTTAGGGTTAGGGGTTAGGGTTTAGGGTTTAGGGTCAGGGGTTAGGGGTTAGGGGTTAGGGGTTAGGGTTAGGGTTTAGGGTTTAAAATAAGTTCAGATGAAAAAGTATGAGTTATAAAAGGTTAATGTGAAAAACAAATCGAAATGGGTAGTAAAAATGAAATGTAAAAATATTTATATGTTAAAACCTTTAACAAAAGAAGATAATGCTAAAGAAATAATTTTAAATGATGAAAAAAATGTAAGGTATAAAAAGTTTTTAATGCGAAAAAATATGATTTGAGAGTATAAAAAAAGATAATGTTTTTGAACAATGCTTGTAAAAAAATAGTATTGCAAAATAAGTTCA
>CM075689.1:74597241-74599741 GCA_037954015.1 Psophocarpus tetragonolobus
TAGGGTTTAAAATAAGTTCAAATGAAAAAGTATGAGTTATAATAGGTTAATGTGAAAAATAAATCAATATGGGTAGTAAAAATGGAATATAAAAATATTTATGTGTTAAAACCTTTAACAAAAAAAAGATAATGTTAAAGAAATGATTTTAAATGATTAAATGATGAAAAAATTGTAAGGTATAAAAAAAATTCAATGCAAAAAAATGTAGTTTAAGAGTATAAAAAAGGATAATGTTTATGAACAATGCTTGTAAAAAAATAGTATTGCCAAATTAGTTCATAAAAAAAGTAAGGATGAAAATAATATTTAAAATAAGTTCAGATGAAAAAGTATGAGGTATAAAAGGTTAATGTGAAAAACAAATCGAAATGGGTAGTAAAAATGAAATGTAAAAATATTTATATGTTAAAACCTTTAACAAAAAAGATAATGTTAAAGAAATAATTTTAAACGATGTAAAAACTGTAAGGTATAAAAAGTTTTTAATGCGAAAAAATATGATTTGAAAGTATAAAAAAAGATAATGTTTTTGAACAATGCTTGTAAAAAAATAGTATTGCAAAATAAGTTCATAAAAAGAGTAAGGATGAAAATGATGTTTAAAATAAGTTCAAATGAAAAAGTATGAGTTATAAAAGGTTAATGTGAAAAACAAATCGAAATGGGTAGTAAAAATGGAATGTAAAAATATTTATGTGTTAAAACCTTTAACAAAAAAAGATAATGTTAAAGAATTAATTTTAAATGATGAAAAATATTTAAGGTATAAAAAGTTTTTAATGCAAAAAAATATGATTTAAGAGTATAAAAAAAGATAATGTTTTTGAACCATGCTTGTAAAAAAATAGTATTGCAAAATAAGTTCATAACAGAAGTAAGGATGAAAATGATGTTTAAAATAAGTTCAAGTATGAGTTATAATAGGTTAATGTGAAAAACAAATCAAAATGGGTAGTAAAAATGGAATATAAAAATATTTTTGTGTTAAAAACTTTAACAAAAAAAAGATAATGTTAAAGAAATAATTTTAAATGATTAAATGATGAAAAAATTGTAAGGTATAAAAAAATTCATTGCAAAAAAATATAGTTTAAGAGTATAAAAAAGGATAATGCTTATGAACAATGCTTGTAAAAAAATAGTATCGTCAAATCAGTTCATAAAAAAAGAAAGGATGAAAATGATGTTTAAAATAAGTTCAGATGAAAAATTATGAGTTATAAAAGGTTAATGTGAAAAACAAATCGAAATATGTAGTAAAAATGGAATGTAAAAATATTTATGTTTAGGGTTTAGGGTGTAGGGGGTAGGGTTTAGGGGTTAGGGGTTAGGGGTAGGGGTTAGGGGTTAGGGGTTAGGGTTTAGGGGTTATGGGTTAGGGGTTAGGGTTTAGGGGTTAGGGTTTATGGTTTAGGGTTTAGGGGTTAGGGTTTAGGGTTTAGGGGTTAGGGGTTAGGGGTTAGGGTTTAGGGGTTAGGGTTTAGGGGTTAGGGGTTAGGGGTTAGGGTTTAGGGGTTAGGGTTAGGGTTTAGGGTTTAGAATTTAGGGGTTAGGGGTTAGGGGTTAGGGGTTAAGGGTTAGGGGTTAGGGGTTAGGGGTTAGGGGCCAGGGTTTACTGGTAAGGGGTCAGGGGTTAGGGTTTAGGGGTTAGGGTTTGGGTTAGGGTTTAGGGTTTAGGGGTTAGGGGTTAGGTGTTAGGGTTTAGGGGTTAGGGGTTAGGGGTTAGGGTTTAGGGGTTAGGGGTTAGGGGTTAGGGTTTAGGGGTGAGGGGTGAGGGGTGAGGGGTTAGGGGTTAGGGGTTAGGGGTTAGGGTTTCGGGTTTAGGGTTTAGGGCTTGGGTTAGGGTTAGGGTTTAGGGTTAGGGTTAGGGTTAGGGTTTAGGGTTTAGGCTTAGAGTTTAGGGTTTAGGGTTTAGGGTTTAGTGTTTAGGGTTTAAAATAAGTTCAAATGAAAAAGTATGAGTTATAATAGGTTAATGTGAAAAATAAATTAATATGGGTAGTAAAAATGGAATATAAAAATATTTATGTGTTAAAACCTTTAACAAAAAAAAGATAATGTTAAAGAAATAATTTTAAATGATTAAATGATGAAAAAATTGTAAGGTATAAAAAAAATTCAATGCAAAAAAATGTAGTTTAAGAGTATAAAAAAGGATAATGTTTATGAACAATGCTTGTAAAAAAATAGTATTGCCAAATTAGTTCATAAAAAAAGTAAGGATGAAAATAATATTTAAAATAAGTTCAGATGAAAAAGTATGAGTTATAAAAGGTTAATGTGAAAAACAAATCGAAATGGGTAGTAAAAATGAAATGTAAAAATATTTATATGTTAAAACCTTTAACAAAAAAGATAATGTGAAAGAAATAATTTTAAATGATGCAAAAAATGTAAGGTATAAAAAGTTTTTAATGTGAAAAAATATGATTTGAGAGTATAAGAAAAGATAATGTTTTTGAACAATGCTTGTAAAAAAATAGTATTGCAAAATAAG
>CM075689.1:74612241-74617241 GCA_037954015.1 Psophocarpus tetragonolobus
TGGAATATAAAAATATTTTTGTGTTAAAAACTTTAACAAAAAAAAGATAATGTTAAAGAAATAATTTTAAATGATTAAATGATGAAAAAATTGTAAGGTATAAAAAAAATTCATTGCAAGAAAATATAGTTTAAGAGTATAAAAAAGGATAATGCTTATGAACAATGCTTGTAAAAAAATAGTATTGTCAAATCAGTTCATAAAAAAAGAAAGGATGAAAATGATGTTTAAAATAAGTTCAGATGAAAAATTATGAGTTATAAAAGGTTAATGTGAAAAACAAATCGAAATATGTAGTAAAAATGGAATGTAAAAATATTTATGTTTAGGGTTTAGAGTGTAGGGGGCAGGGTTTAGGGGTTAGGGGTTAGGGGTAGGGGTTAGGGGTTAGGGTTTAGGGTTTAAGGGTTAGGGGTTAGGGGTTAGGGTTTAGGGTTTAGGGGTCAGGGTTTATGGGTAAGGGGTCAGGGGTTAGGGATTCGGGTTAGGGTTTAGGGTTTAGGGGTTAGGGTTTAGGGGTTAGGGTTTAGGGGTTAGTGTTTAGGGGTTAGGGTTTAGGGTTTAGGGTTTGGGTTAGGGTTTAGGGTTTAGGGTTAGGGTTTAGGGTTTAGGGTTTGGGGTTTAGGGTTTATGGTTTATTGTTTAGGGTTTAGGGTTTAGGGTTTAAAATAAGTTCAAATGAAAAAGTATGAGTTATAATAGGTTAATGTGAAAAATAAATCAATATGGGTAGTAAAAATGGAATATAAAAATATTTATGTGTTAAAACCTTTAACAAAAAAAAGATAATGTTAAAGAAATAATTTTAAATGATTAAATGATGAAAAAATTGTAAGGTATAAAAAAAATTCAATGCAAAAAAATGTAGTTTAAGAGTATAAAAAAGGATAATGTTTATGAACAATGCTTGTAAAAAAATAGTATTGCCAAATTAGTTCATAAAAAAAGTAAGGATGAAAATAATATTTAAAATAAGTTCAGATGAAAAAGTATGAGTTATAAAAGGTTAATGTGAAAAACAAATCGAAATGGGTAGTAAAAATGAAATGTAAAAATATTTATATGTTACAACCTTTAACAAAAAAGATAATGTTAAAGAAATAATTTTAAATGATGCAAAAAATGTAAGGTATAAAAAGTTTTTAATGCGAAAAAATATGATTTGAGAGTATAAAAAAAGATAATGTTTTTGAACAATGCTTGTAAAAAAATAGTATTGCAAAATAAGTTCATAAAAAGAGTAAGGATGAAAATGATGTTTAAAATAAGTTCAAATGAAAAAGTATGAGTTATAAAAGCTTAATGTGAAAAACAAATCGAAATGGGTAGTAAAAATGGAATGTAAAAATATTTATGTGTTAAAACCTTTAGCAAAAAAAGATAATGTTAAAGAAATAATTTTAAATGATGAAAAATATTTAAGGTATAAAAAGTTTTTAATGCAAAAAAATATGATTTAAGAGTATAAAAAAAGATAATGTTTTTGAACCATGCTTGTAAAAAAATAGTATTTCAAAATAAGTTCATAACAGAAGTAAGGATGAAAATGATGTTTAAAATAAGTTCAAGTATGAGTTATAAAAGGTTAATGTGAAAAACAAATCAAAATGGGTAGTAAAAATGGAATATAAAAATATTTTTGTGTTAAAAACTTTAACAAAAAAAAGATAATGTTAAAGAAATAATTTTAAATGATTAAATGATGAAAAAATTGTAAGGTATAAAAAAAATTCAATGCAAAAAAATGTAGTTTAAGAGTATAAAAAAGGATAACGCTTATGAACAATGCTTGTAAAAAAATAGTATTGTCAAATCAGTTCAAAAAAAAGAAAGGATGAAAATGATGTTTAAAATAAGTTCAGATGAAAAATTATGAGCTATAAAAGGTTAATGTGAAAAACAAATCGAAATATGTAGTAAAAATGGAATGTAAAAATATTTATGTTTAGGGTTTAGGGTGTAGGGGGTAGGGTTTAGGGGTTAGGGGTTAGGGGTAGGGATTAAGGGTTAGGGTTTAGGGTTTAGGGGTTAGGGGTTAGGGGTTAGGGTTTAGGGGTTAGGGGTTAGGGTTTAGGGGTTAGGGGTTAGGGGTTAGGGGTTAGGGTTTATGGTTTAGGGTTAGGGTTTAGGGGTTAGGGTTTATGGGTTAAGGTTTAGGGTTTAGGGTTGAGAAGGTTTAGGGTTTAGGGTTGAGGGGTTAGGGTTTAGGGGTTAGGGGTCAGGGGTCAGGGGTCAGGGGTCAGGGTTTAGGGGTTAGGGGTTAGGGGTTAGGGGTTAGGGGTTAGGGTTTAGGGTTTAGGATTTAAGGGTTAGGGGTTAGGGGTTAGGGGTTTAGGGGTTAGGGGTTAGGGTTTAGGATTTAGGGGTTAGGGTTTAGGGTTTAGGGGTCAGGGTTTACGGGTAAGGGGTCAGGGGTTAGGGTTTAGGGTTTGGGTTAGGGTTTTATGGTTTAGGGTTTAGGGTTTAGGGTTTAGGGTTTATGGTTTATGGTTTAGGGTTTAGGGTTTAGGGGTTAGGGTTTATGGTTTAAGGTTTTGGGTTTAGGGTGTAGGGTTTAGGGTTTGGGTTTGGGTTAGGGTTTTGGGTTTAGGGTTAGGGTTAGGGTTAGGGGTAGGGTTTAGGGTTAGGGTTTAGGGGTTAGGGATTATGGTTTACGGTTTAGGGGTTAGGGTTTAGGGTTTATGGTTTAGGGTTTAGGGCTTAGGGCTCAGGGTTAAGGGTTAGGGTTTATGGTCTAGGGTTTAGGGTTTAGGGTTTCGGTTTGGGTTAGGGTTAGGGTTTAGGGTTAGGGTTAGGGTTTAAGGTTTAGGGTTTAGGGTTTAAGGTTTAGGGTTTAAGGTTTAGGGTTTAGGGTTAAGGGTTTATGGTTTAGTGTTTAGGGTTTATGGTTTAGGGTTTAGGGTTTAGGGGTTAGGGTTTAGGGGTTAGGGGTTAGGGTTTATGGTTTAGGGTTTAGGGTTTATGGGTTAGGGGTTAGGGTTTAGGGTTTAGGGTTTAGGATTTAGGGGTTAGGGGTTAGGGGTTAGGGGTTAGGGTTTAGGGTTTAGGGTTTATGGGTTTAGGGTTTAGGGTTAGGGGTTAGGGTTAGGGTGTAGGGTGTAGGGTTTAGGGTTTAGGGTTTAGGTTTAGGGTTTAGGGTTTAGGGTTTACGGTTTAAAATAAGTTCAGATGAAAAAGTATGAGTTATAAAAGGTTAATGTGAACAACAAATCGAAATGGGTAGTAAAAATGAAATGTAAAAATATTTATATGTTAAAACCTTTAACAAAAGAAGATAATGCTAAAGAAATAATTTTAAATGATGCAAAAAATGTAAGGTATAAAAAGTTTTTAATGCAAAAAAATATGATTTAAGAGTATAAAAAAGATAATGTTTTTGAACCATGCTTGTAAAAAAATAGTATTGGAAAATAAGTTCATAACAGAAGTAAGGATGAAAATGATGTTTAAAATAAGTTCAAGTATGAGTTATAATAGGTTAATGTGAAAAACAAATCAAAATGGGTAGTAAAAATGGAATATAAAAATATTTTTGTGTTAAAAACTTTAACAAAAAAAAGATAATGTTAAAGAAATAATTTTAAATGATTAAATGATGAAAAAATTGTAAGGTATAAAAAAAATTCAATGCAAAAAAATGTAGTTTAAGAGTATAAAAAAGGATAATGTTTATGAACAATGCTTGTAAAAAAATAGTATTGCCAAATTAGTTCATAAAAAAAGTAAGGATGAAAATAATATTTAAAATAAGTTCAGATGAAAAAGTATGAGTTATAAAAGGTTAATGTGAAAAACAAATCGAAATGGGTAGTAAAAATGAAATCTAAAAATATTTATATGTTAAAACCTTTAACAAAAAAGATAATGTTAAAGAAATAATTTTAAATGATGCAAAAAATGTAAGGTATAAAAAGTTTTTAATGCGAAAAAATATGATTTGAGAGTATAAAAAAAGATAATGTTTTTGAACCATGCTTGTAAAAAAATAGTATTGCAAAATAAGTTCATAACAGAAGTAAGGATGAAAATGATGTTTAAAATAAGTTCAAGCATGAGTTATAATAGGTTAATGTGAAAAACAAATCAAAATGGGTAGTAAAAATGGAATATAAAAATATTTTTGTGTTAAAAACTTTAACAAAAAAAAGATAATGTTAAAGAAATAATTTTAACTGATTAAATGATGAAAAAATTGTAAGGTATAAAAAAATTCATTGCAACAAAATATAGTTTAAGAGTATAAAAAAGGATAATGCTTATGAACAATGCTTGTAAAAAAATAGTATTGTCAAATCAGTTCATAAAAAAAGAAAGGATGAAAATGATGTTTAAAATAAGTTCAGATGAAAAATTATGAGTTATACAAGGTTAATGTGAAAAACAAATCGAAATATGTAGTAAAAATGGAATGTAAAAATATTTATGTTTAGGGTTTAGAGTGTAGGGGGTAGGGTTTAGGGGTTAAGGGTTAGGGGTTAGGGGTTAGGGGTAGGGGTTAGGGGTTAGGGTTTAGGGGTTAGGGGTTAGGGGTTAGGGGTTAGGGGTTAGGGGTTAGGGGTTAGGGGTTAGGGGTTAGGGGTTAGGGGTTAAGGGTTAGGGGTTAGGGGTTAAGGGTTAAGGGTTAGGGTTTAGGGGTTAGGGGTTAGGGGTTAGGGGTTAGTGGTTAGGGTTTAGGGGTTAGGGGTTAGGGTTTAGGGGTTAGGGGTTAGGGGTTAGGGGTTGAGGGTTAGGGTTTATGGTTTAGGATTTATGGGTTAGGGTTTAGGGGTTAGGGGTTAGGGTTTAGGTGTTAGTGTATAGGGGTTAGGGTTTAGGGGGTAGGGGTTAGGGGTTAGGGTTTATGGTTTAGGGGTTAGGGTTTAGGGGTTATGGTTTAGGGTTTAGGGTGTAGGGTTAGGGTTTAGGGGTGTGGGGTTAGGGGTGTGGGGTTAGGGGTTAGGGGTTAGGGGTTATGGTTTAGGGTTTAGGGGTTAGGGGTTAGGGGTTAGGGTTTAGGGTTT
>CM075689.1:74624741-74627241 GCA_037954015.1 Psophocarpus tetragonolobus
AAAATATTTATATGTTACAACCTTTAACAAAAAAGATAATGTTAAAGAAATAATTTTAAATGATGCAAAAAATGTAAGGTATAAAAAGTTTTTAATGCGAAAAAATATGATTTGAGAGTATAAAAAAAGATAATGTTTTTGAACAATGCTTGTAAAAAAATAGTATTGCAAAATAAGTTCATAAAAAGAGTAAGGATGAAAATGATGTTTAAAATAATTTCAAATGAAAAGGTATGAGTTATAAAAGGTTAATGTGAAAAACAAATCGAAATGGGTAGTAAAAATGGAATGTAAAAATATTTATGTGTTAAAACCTTTAGCAAAAAAAGATAATGTTAAAGAAATAATTTTAAATGATGAAAAATATTTAAGGTATAAAAAGTTTTTAATGCAAAAAAATATGATTTAAGAGTATAAAAAAAGATAATGTTTTTGAACCATGCTTGTAAAAAAATAGTATTGCAAAATAAGTTCATAACAGAAGTAAGGATGAAAATGATGTTTAAAATAAGTTCAAGTATGAGTTATAATAGGTTAATGTGAAAAACAAATCAAAATGGGTAGTAAAAATGGA
The DNA here is from genome assembly GCA_037954015.1 of Psophocarpus tetragonolobus. Taxonomy (NCBI): domain Eukaryota; kingdom Viridiplantae; phylum Streptophyta; class Magnoliopsida; order Fabales; family Fabaceae; genus Psophocarpus; species Psophocarpus tetragonolobus. The sequence continues at coordinate 74,625,316 of CM075689.1, forward strand.
ATATAAAAATATTTTTGTGTTAAAAACTTTAACAAAAAAAAGATAATGTTAAAGAAATAATTTTAAATGATTAAATGATGAAAAAATTGTAAGGTATAAAAAAAATTCATTGCAAAAAAATATAGTTTAAGAGTATAAAAAAGGATAATGGTTATGAACAATGCTTGTAAAAAAATAGTATTGTCAAATCAGTTCATAAAAAAAGAAAGGATGAAAATGATGTTTAAAATAAGTTCAGATGAAAAATTATGAGTTATAAAAGGTTAATGTGAAAAACAAATCGAAATATGTAGTAAAAATGGAATGTAAAAATGTTTATGTTTAGGGCTTAGGGGTTAGGGTTTAGGGGGTAGGGGGTAGGGGTTAGGGTTTAGGGTTAGGGGTTAGGGGTTAGGGTTTAGGGGTTAGGGTTTAGGGTTTAGGGGTTAGGGGTTATGGTTTAGGGTTTAGGGGTTAGGGGTTAGGGGTTAGGGGCTAGGGTTTCGAGTTTAGGTTTTATGGTTTAGGGGTTAGGGGTTAGGGGTTAGGGGTTAGGGTTTAGGGTTTAGGGTTTAGGGGTCAGGGGTCAGGGGTCAGGGGTCAGGGTCAGGGACCAGGGTTTAGGGGTCAGGGTTTATGGGTTAGGGGTTAGGGTTTAGGGGTTAGGGGTTAAGGTTTAGGGGTCAGTGGTTAGGGTTTAGGGTTTGTGTTTGGGTTTGGGTTTGTGTTTGGGTTTGGGTTAGGGTTTAGGGTTAGGATTTAGGGTTTAGGGTTAGGGTTTAGGTTTTGGGTTAGGGTTTATGGTAAGGGTTTAGGGTTTAGGGGTTAGGGGTTAGAGGTTAGGGGTTAGGGGTTAGGGTTTAGGGGTTAGGGGTTAGGGGCTAGGGTTTGGGGTTTAGGGTTTATGGTTTAGCGTTTATGGTTTAGGGTTTATGGGTTAGGGGTTAGGGGTTAGGGGTTAGGGGTTAGGGGTTAGGGGTTAGGGTTTAGGATTTAGGGTTTAGGGGTCAGGGTTTAGGGGTCAGGGTCAGAGGTCAGGGCTCAGGGGTCAGGGGTCAGGGGTCAGGGGTCAGGGGTCAGGGTCAGGGATCAGGGTTTAGGGTTTAGGGTTTAGGGTTTGTGTTTGGGTTTGGGTTTGGGTTTGGGTTTGGGTTAGGGTTTAGGGTTAGGGTTTAGGGTTAGGGTTTAGGTTTTGGGTTAGGGTTTAGGGGTTAGGGGTTAGGGTTTAGGTGTTAGGGGTTAGGGTTTAGGGGTTAGGGGTTAGGGGTTAGGGGTTAGGGGTTAGGGGTTAGGGGTTAGGGGTTAGGGGTTAGGGGTTAGGGGTTATGGGTTAGGGTTTAGGGGTTAGGGTTTAGGGGTGAGGGTTTAGGGGTCAGGGGTTAGGGGTCACGGTCAGAGATCAGGGTTTAGGGTTTAGGGTTTAGGGTTTGTGTTTGGGTTTGGGTTTGGGTTTGGGTTTGGGTTATGGTTAGGGTTTGGGTTAGGGTTTGGGTTAGGGTTTAGGGTTTAGGGTTAGGGTTTAGGTTTTGGGTTAGGATTTACGGTTAGGGTTTAGAGGTCAGGGGTTAGGGGTTAGGGTTTAGGGGTTAGGGGTTAGGGGTTAGGGGTTAGGGTTAGGGTTTAGGGTTTAGGGTTTATGGTTTAGGGTTTATGGTTTAGGGTTTAGGGTTTAGGGGTTAGGGGTTAGAGGTTAGGGGTTAGGGTTAGGGGTTAGGGTTTAGGGTTTAGGGTTTAGGGGTCAGGGTTTAGGGGTCAGGGGTCAGGGTCAGGGATCAGGGTTTAGGGGTCAGGGTTTATGGGTTAGGGGTTAGGGTTTAGGGGTTAGGGGTTAGGGGTTAGGGGCTAGGGTTTCGAGTTTAGGTTTTATGGTTTAGGGGTTAGGGGTTAGGGGTTAGGGTTTAGGGTTTAGGGTTTAGGGGTCAGGGTTTAGGGGTCAGGGGTCAGGGG
>CM075689.1:74632241-74634741 GCA_037954015.1 Psophocarpus tetragonolobus
GGGGTTAGGGGTTAAGGTTTAGGGGTCAGTGGTTAGGGTTTAGGGTTTGTGTTTGGGTTTGGGTTTGTGTTTGGGTTTGGGTTAGGGTTTAGGGTTAGGATTTAGGGTTTAGGGTTAGGGTTTAGGTTTTGGGTTAGGGTTTATGGTAAGGGTTTAGGGTTTAGGGGTTAGGGGTTAGAGGTTAGGGGTTAGGGGTTAGGGTTTAGGGGTTAGGGGTTAGGGGCTAGGGTTTGGGGTTTAGGGTTTATGGTTTAGCGTTTATGGTTTAGGGTTTATGGGTTAGGGGTTAGGGGTTAGGGGTTAGGGGTTAGGGGTTAGGGGTTAGGGTTTAGGATTTAGGGTTTAGGGGTCAGGGTCAGAGGTCAGGGCTCAGGGGTCAGGGGTCAGGGGTCAGGGGTCAGGGGTCAGGGTCAGGGATCAGGGTTTAGGGTTTAGGGTTTAGGGTTTGTGTTTGGGTTTGGGTTTGGGTTTGGGTTTGGGTTAGGGTTTAGGGTTAGGGTTTAGGGTTAGGGTTTAGGTTTTGGGTTAGGGTTTAGGGGTTAGGGGTTAGGTGTTAGGGGTTAGGGTTTAGGGGTTAGGGGTTAGGGGTTAGGGGTTAGGGGTTAGGGGTTAGGGGTTAGGGGTTAGGGGTTAGGGGTTAGGGGTTAGGGGTTAGGGGTTAGGGGTTATGGGTTAGGGTTTAGGGGTTAGGGTTTAGGGGTGAGGGTTTAGGGGTCAGGGGTCAGGGGTTAGGGGTCACGGTCAGAGATCAGGGTTTAGGGTTTAGGGTTTAGGGTTTGTGTTTGGGTTTGGGTTTGGGTTTGGGTTTGGGTTATGGTTAGGGTTTGGGTTAGGGTTTGGGTTAGGGTTTAGGGTTTAGGGTTAGGGTTTAGGTTTTGGGTTAGGATTTACGGTTAGGGTTTAGAGGTTAGGGGTTAGGGGTTAGGGTTTAGGGGTTAGGGGTTAGGGGTTAGGGGTTAGGGTTAGGGTTTAGGGTTTAGGGTTTATGGTTTAGGGTTTATGGTTTAGGGTTTAGGGTTTAGGGGTTAGGGGTTAGAGGTTAGGGGTTAGGGTTAGGGGTTAGGGTTTAGGGTTTAGGGTTTAGGGGTCAGGGTTTAGGGGTCAGGGGTCAGGGTCAGGGATCAGGGTTTAGGGGTCAGGGTTTATGGGTTAGGGGTTAGGGTTTAGGGGTTAGGGGTTAGGGGTTAGGGGCTAGGGTTTCGAGTTTAGGTTTTATGGTTTAGGGGTTAGGGGTTAGGGGTTAGGGTTTAGGGTTTAGGGTTTAGGGGTCAGGGTTTAGGGGTCAGGGGTCAGGGGTTAGGGGTCAGGGTCAGGGACCAGGGTTTAGGGGTCAGGGTTTATGGGTTAGGGGTTAGGGTTTAGGGGTTAGGGGTTAAGGTTTAGGGGTCAGTGGTTAGGGTTTAGGGTTTGTGTTTGGGTTTGGGTTTGTGTTTGGGTTTGGGTTAGGGTTTAGGGTTAGGATTTAGGGTTTAGGGTTAGGGTTTAGGTTTTGGGTTAGGGTTTACGGTAAGGGTTTAGGGTTTAGGGGTTAGGGGTTAGAGGTTAGGGGTTAGGGGTTAGGGGCTAGGGTTTGGGGTTTAGGGTTTATGGTTTAGCGTTTATGGTTTAGGGTTTATGGGTTAGGGGTTAGGGGTTAGGGGTTAGGGGTTAGGGTTTAGGGTTTAGGGTTTAGGGGTCAGGGTTTAGGGGTCAGGGTCAGAGGTCAGGGGTCAGGGGTCAGGGGTCAGGGGTCAGGGGTCAGGGTCAGGGATCAGGGTTTAGGGTTTAGGGTTTAGGGTTTGTGTTTGGGTTTGGGTTTGGGTTTGGGTTTGGGTTTGGGTTAGGGTTTAGGGTTAGGGTTTAGGGTTAGGGTTTAGGTTTTGGGTTAGGGTTTAGGGGTTAGGGGTTAGGGTTTAGGTGTTAGGGGTTAGGGTTTAGGGGTTAGGGGTTAGGGGTTAGGGGTTAGGGGTTAGGGGTTAGGGGTTAGGGGTTAGGGGTTATGGGTTAGGGGTTAGGGGTTAGGGGTTAGGGTTTAGGGGTTAGGGTTTAGGGGTGAGGGTTTAGGGGTCAGGGGTCAGGGGTCAGGGGTCACGGTCAGGGATCAGGGTTTAGGGTTTAGGGTTTAGGGTTTGTGTTTGGGTTTGGGTTTGGGTTTGGGTTTGGGTTATGGTTAGGGTTTGGGTTAGGGTTTGGGTTAGGGTTTAGGGTTTAGGGTTAGGGTTTAGGTTTTGGGTTAGGATTTACGGTTAGGGTTTAGAGGTTAGGGGTTAGGGGTTAGGGTTTAGGGGTTAGGGGTTAGGGGTTAGGGGTTAGGTTTAGGGTTTAGGGTTTAGGGTTTAGGGTTTAGGGTTTAGGGTTTATGGTTTAGGGTTTAAGGTTTAGGGGTTAGGGGTTAGAGGTTAGGGGTTAGGGTTAGGGGTTAGGGTTTAGGGTTTAGGGTTTAGGGGTCAGGGTTTAGGGGTCAGGGGTCAGGGGTCAGGGGTCAGGGTCAGGGATCAGGGTTTAGGGGTCAGGGTTTATG
>CM075689.1:74649741-74654741 GCA_037954015.1 Psophocarpus tetragonolobus
GGGGTTAGGGGTTAGGGGTTAGGGGTTAGGGGTTAGGGTTTAGGGGTTAGGGGTTAGGGGTTAGGGGTTAGGGGTTAGGGGTTAGGGGTTAGGGGTTAGGGGTTAGGGTTTAGGGTTTAGGGGTTAGGGGTTTGGGGTTTGGGGTTAGGGTTTGGGGGTTAGGGTTTAGGGGTTAGGGTTTAGGGGTTAGGGATTAGGGGTTAGTGGTTAGTGGTTAGGGGTTAGGGGTTAGGGTTTAGGGTTAGGGTTTAGGGTTTAGGGTTTATGGTTTAGGGGTTAGGGTTTATGGGTTAGGGGTTAGGGGTTAGGGGTTAGGGGTTAGGGGTTAGGGGTTAGGGGTTAGGGTTAGGGGTTAGGGGTTCGGGTTTAGGGTTTAGGGGTCAGGGTTTAGGGGTCAGGGGTCAGGGGTCAGGGGTCAGGGGTCAGGGTCAGGGATCAGGGTTTAGGGGTTAGGGGTTAGGGGTTAGGGGTTAGGATTTAGGGGTTAGGGGTTAGGGTTTGGGTTTGGGTTAGGGTTTGGGTTAGGGATTAGGGTTTAGGGTTAGGGTTTAGGGGTAGGGTTAGGGTTTACGGTTAGGGTTTAGGGTTTAGGGTTTAGGGGTTAGGGTTTAGGGGTTAGGGGTTAGGGGTTAGGGTTTAGGGGTTAGGGGTTAGGGTTTAGGGGTTAGGGGTTAGGGTTTAGGGTTTGGGTTTGGGTTTAGGGTTTAGGGTTAGGGTGTAGGGTTTAGGGTTTAGGGTTTAGGGTTTAGGGTTTAGGGTTTAGGGTTTAAAATAAGTTCAGATGAAAAAGTATGAGTAATAAAAGGTTAATGTGAAAAACAAATCGAAATGGGTAGTAAAAATGAAATGTAAAAATATTTATAGGTTAAAACCTGTAACAAAAGAAGATAATGCTAAAGAAATAATTTTAAATGATGAAAAAAATGTAAGGTATAAAAAGTTTTTAATGCGAAAAAATATGATTTGAGAGTATAAAAAATGATAATGTTTTTGAACAATGCTTGTAAAAAAATAGTATTGCAAAATAAGTTCATAAAAAGAGTAAGGATGAAAATGATGTTAAAAATAAGTTCAAATGAAAAAGTATGAGTTATAAAAGGTTAATGTGAAAAACAAATCGAAATGGGTAGTAAAAATGGAATGTAAAAATATTTATGTGTTAAAACCTTTAATAAAAAAAGATAATGTTAAAGAAATAATTTTAAATGATGAAAAATATTTAAGGTATAAGAAGTTTTTAATGCAAAAAAATATGATTTAAGAGTATAAAAAAAGATAATGTTTTTGAACCATGCTGGTAAAAAAATAGTATTGTAAAATAAGTTCATAACAGAAGTAAGGATGAAAATGATGTTTAAAATAAGTTCAATTATGAGTTATAATAGGTTAATGTGAAAAACAAATCAAAATGGGTAGTAAAAATGGAATATAAAAATATTTTTGTGTTAAAAACTTTAACAAAAAAAAGATAATGTTAAAGAAATAATTTTAAATGATTAAATGATGAAAAAATTGTAAGGTATAAAAAAAATTCATTGCAAGAAAATATAGTTTAAGAGTATAAACAAGGATAATGCTTATGAACAATGCTTGTAAAAAAATAGTATTGTCAAATCAGTTCATAAAAAAAGAAAGGATGAAAATGATGTTTAAAATAAGTTCAGATGAAAAATTATGAGTTATAAAAGGTTAATGTGAAAAACAAATCGAAATATGTAGTAAAAATGGAATGTAAAAATATTTATGTTTAGGGTTTAGGGGTTAGGGGTTAGGGGTTAGGGTTTATGGGTTAGGGGTTAGGGGTTAGGGGTTAGGGTTTATGGGTTAGGGTTTAGGGGTTAGGGGTTAGGGTTTATGGGTTAGGGTTTAAGGTTTTGGGGTTAGGGGTTAAGGGTTAGGGTTTAGGGGTTAGGGTTTAGGGTTTAGGGTTTAGGATTTAGGGGTTAGGGGTTAGGGGTTAGGGTTTAGGGGTTAGGGTTTAGGGGTTAGGGTTTAGGGTTTATGGTTTAGGGTTTAGGGGCCATGGTTTACGGGTAAGGGGTCAGGGGTTAGGGTTTAGGGTTTATGGGTTAGGGTTTAGGGGTTAGGGTTTAGGGGTTACGGTTTAGGGTTAGGGTTTAGGGTTTAGGGTTTAGGGTTTAAGGTTTGGGTAAAGGTTTAGGGTTTAGGGTTTAGGGTTTAGGGTTTACGGTTTAGGGTTGGGTTTAGGGTTTAGGGGTTACTGTTTAGGGGATAGGGTTTAGGGGTTAGGGTTTACGGTTAGGGTTTAGGGTTAGGGGTTATGGTTTAGGGGTTAGGGGTTAGGGGTTAGGGGTTAGGGTTTAGGGTCTAGGGTTTAGGGTCTAGGGGTTAGGGTTTGGATTTGGGTTAGGGTTTAGGGTTAGGGTTAGGGCTAGGGTTTAGGGTTTAGTGTTTAGGGTTTGGTGTTTAGGGTTTAGGGTTTAGGGTTTAGGGTTTAGGGTTTAGTGTTTAGGGTTTAAAATAAGTTCAGATGAAAAAGTATGAGTAATAAAAGGTTTATGTGAAAAACAAATCGAAATGGGTAGTAAAAATGAAATGTAAAAATATTTATAGGTTAAAACCTTTAACAAAAGAAGATAATGCTAAAGAAATAATTTTAAATGATGAAAAATATTTAAGGTATAAAAAGTTTTTAATGCAAAAAAATATGATTTAAGAGTATAAAAAAAGATAATGTTTTTGAACCATGCTGGTAAAAAAATAGTATTGTAAAATAAGTTCATAACAGAAGTAAGGATGAAAATGATGTTTAAAATAAGTTCAATTATGAGTTATAATAGGTTAATGTGAAAAACAAATCAAAATGGGTAGTAAAAATGGAATATAAAAATATTTTTGTGTTAAAAACTTTAACAAAAAAAAGATAATGTTAAAGAAATAATTTTAAATGATTAAATGATGAAAAAATTGTAAGGTATAAAAAAAATTCATTGCAAGAAAATATAGTTTAAGAGTATAAACAAGGATAATGCTTATGAACAATGCTTGTAAAAAAATAGTATTGTCAAATCAGTTCATAAAAAAAGAAAGGATGAAAATGATGTTTAAAATAAGTTCAGATGAAAAATTATGAGTTATAAAAGGTTAATGTGAAAAACAAATCGAAATATGTAGTAAAAATGGAATGTAAAAATATTTATGTTTAGGGTTTAGGGGTTAGGGGTTAGGGGTTAGGGTTTATGGGTTAGGGGTTAGGGGTTAGGGGTTAGGGTTTATGGGTTAGGGTTTAGGGGTTAGGGGTTAGGGTTTATGGGTTAGGGTTTAAGGTTTTGGGGTTAGGGGTTAAGGGTTAGGGTTTAGGGGTTAGGGTTTAGGGTTTAGGGTTTAGGATTTAGGGGTTAGGGGTTAGGGGTTAGGGTTTAGGGGTTAGGGTTTAGGGGTTAGGGTTTAGGGTTTATGGTTTAGGGTTTAGGGGCCATGGTTTACGGGTAAGGGGTCAGGGGTTAGGGTTTAGGGTTTATGGGTTAGGGTTTAGGGGTTAGGGTTTAGGGGTTATGGTTTAGGGTTAGGGTTTAGGGTTTAGGGTTTAAGGTTTGGGTAAAGGTTTAGGGTTTAGGGTTTAGGGTTTAGGGTTTACGGTTTAGGGTTGGGTTTAGGGTTTAGGGGTTACTGTTTAGGGGATAGGGTTTAGGGGTTAGGGTTTACGGTTAGGGTTTAGGGTTAGGGGTTATGGTTTAGGGGTTAGGGGTTAGGGGTTAGGGGTTAGGGTTTAGGGTCTAGGGTTTAGGGTCTAGGGGTTAGGGTTTGGATTTGGGTTAGGGTTTAGGGTTAGGGTTAGGGCTAGGGTTTAGGGTTTAGTGTTTAGGGTTTGGTGTTTAGGGTTTAGGGTTTAGGGTTTAGGGTTTAGGGTTTAGTGTTTAGGGTTTAAAATAAGTTCAGATGAAAAAGTATGAGTAATAAAAGGTTTATGTGAAAAACAAATCGAAATGGGTAGTAAAAATGAAATGTAAAAATATTTATAGGTTAAAACCTTTAACAAAAGAAGATAATGCTAAAGAAATAATTTTAAATGATGAAAAAAATGTAAGGTATAAAAAGTTTTTAATGCGAAAAAATATGATTTGAGAGTATAAAAAAAGATAATGTTTTTGAACAATGCTTGTAAAAAAATAGTATTGCAAAATAAGTTCATAAAAAGAGTAAGGATGAAAATGATGTTAAAAATAAGTTCAAATGAAAAAGTATGAGTTATAAAAGGTTAATGTGAAAAACAAGTCGAAATGGGTAGTAAGAATGGAATGTAAAAATATTTATGTGTTAAAACCTTTAATAAAAAAAGATAATGTTAAAGAAATAATTTTAAATGATGAAAAATATTTAAGGTATAAGAAGTTTTTAATGCAAAAAAATATGATTTAAGAGTATAAAAAAAGATAATGTTTTTGAACCATGCTGGTAAAAAAATAGTATTGTAAAATAAGTTCATAACAGAAGTAAGGATGAAAATGATGTTTAAAATAAGTTCAATTATGAGTTATAATAGGTTAATGTGAAAAACAAATCAAAATGGGTAGTAAAAATGGAATATAAAAATATTTTTGTGTTAAAAACTTTAACAAAAAAAAGATAATGTTAAAGAAATAATTTTAAATGATTAAATGATGAAAAAATTGTAAGGTATAAAAAAAATTCATTGCAAGAAAATATAGTTTAAGAGTATAAAAAAGGATAATGCTTATGAACAATGCTTGTAAAAAAATAGTATTGTCAAATCAGTTCATAAAAAAAGAAAGGATGAAAATGATGTTTAAAATAAGTTCAGATGAAAAATTATGAGTTATAAAAGGTTAATGTGAAAAACAAATCGAAATATGTAGTAAAAATGGAATGTAAAAATATTTATGTTTAGGGTTTAGGGGTTAGGGTTTAGGGGTTAGGGTTTAGGGTTTAGGGGTTAGGGGTTAGGGTTTAGGGTTTAGGGGTTAGGGGTTAGGGTTTAGGGGTTAGGGTTTATGGGTTAGGGGTTAGGGTTTAGGGTT
>CM075689.1:74687241-74689741 GCA_037954015.1 Psophocarpus tetragonolobus
GCAAGAAAATATAGTTTAAGAGTATAAAAAAGGATAATGCTTATGAACAATGCTTGTAAAAAAATAGTATTGTCAAATCAGTTCATAAAAAAAGAAAGGATGAAAATGATGTTTAAAATAAGTTCAGATGAAAAATTATGAGTTATAAAAGGTTAATGTGAAAAACAAATCTAAATATGTAGGAAAAATGGAATGTAAAAATATTTATGTTTAGGGTTTAGGGTTTAGGGGGTAGGGGTTAGGGGTTAGGGGTTAGGGGTTAGGGGTTAGGGGTTAGGGGTTAGGGGTTAGGGGTTAGGGGTTAGGGGTTAGGGGTTAGGGGTTAGGGTTTAGGGTTTAGTGTTTATGGGTTAGGGTTTAGGGGTTAGGGTTTAGGGTTTAGGGGTTATGGTTTAGGGGTTAGGGGTTAGGGTTTAGGGTTAGGGTTTAGGGTTTAGGGGTTAGGGGTTAGGGGTTAGGGTTTAGGGGTTAGGGGTTAGGGGTTAGGGGTTAGGGTTTAGGGTTTAGGGTTTAGGGGTTATGGGTTAGGGTTTAGGGGTTAGGGTTTAGGGGCTAGGGTTTAGGGGTTAGGGGCTATGGTTTATGGTTTAGGGTTTACGGGTTAGGGTTTAGGGGTTAGGGTTTAGGGGTTAGAATTTAGGGGTTATGGTTTATGGGTTAGGGTTTAGGGTTTATGGTTTAGGGGTTAGGGTTTAGGGGTTAGGGGTTAGGGGTTAGGGTTTAGGGGTTAGGGGTTAGGGGTTAGGGTTTAGGGGTTAGGGTTTAGGGGTTAGGGTTTAGGGGTTAGGGGCTATGGTTTATGGTTAGGGTTTAGGGGTTAGGGTTTAGGGGTTAGAATTTAGGGGTTATGGTTTAGGGGTTAGGGTTAGGGTTTAGGGTTTAGGGTTTATGGGTTAGGGTTTAGGGGTTAGGGGTTAGGGGTTAGGGTTTAGGGGTTAGGGGTTAGGGGTTAGGGGTTAGGGGTTAGGGGTTATGGGGTTACGGGTTAGGGTTTAGAGGTTAGGGGTTAGGGGTTAGGGGTTAGGGTTTAGGGGTTAGGGTTTATGTTTTAGGGTTTAGGGTTTACGGTTTAGGGTTTAGGGTTTATGGGTCAGGGTTTACGGGTAAGGGGTCAGGGGTTAGGGTTTAGGGTTTAGGGTTTATGGTTTAGTGTTTATGGTTTAGGGTTTAGGGTTAGGGTTTAGGGTTTAGGGTTAGGGTTTAGGGTTTAGGGTTTATGGTTTAGTGGTTAGGGGTTAGGGGGTAGGGTTTAGGGTCTAGGGTCAAGGGTTATGGTTTAGGGCTAGGGTTACAGTTAGGGTTAGGGTTAGGGTTTAGGGTTTAGGGGTTAGGGGTTAGGGGTTATGGTTTCAGGTTTAGGGGTTATGGGTTAGGGGTTAGGGGTTAGGGTTTAGGGTTTAGGGGTTAGGGGTTATGGTTTAGGGGTTAGGGGTTAGGGTTTAGGGTTTAGGGTTTAGGGGTTAGGGGTTATGGGGTTAGGGGTTAGGGTTTATGGTTTAGGGTTTAGGATTGAGGGATTAGGGGTTAGGGGTTAGGGGTTAGGGGTTAGGGGTTAGGGGTTAGGGGTTAGGGTTAGGGTTTATGGTTTAGGGTTTAGGGGTTAGGGTTTAGGGGTTAGGGTTTATGGGTTAGGGGTTATGGGTTAGGGGTTAGGGGTTAGGATTTAGGGGTTAGGGTCTAGGGGTGAGGGTTAGGGGTTAGGGGTTAGGGGTTAGGGTTTAGGGTTTAGGGTTTAGGGTTTAGGGGTCAGGGTTTAGGGTTCAGGGGGTCAGGGGTCAGGGGTCAGGTTCAGGGGTCAGCGTTTAGGGGTCAGGGTTTAGGGGTTAGGGGTTAGGGTTTAGGGTTTATGGGTTAGGGTTTAGGGTTTAGGGTTTGGGTTTGGGTTTAGGTTTGGGTTTGGGTTTGGGTTAGGGATTAGGGTTAGGGTTTAGGGTTTAGGGTTAGGGTTAGGGTTAGGGTTTACGGTTAGGGTTTAGGGTTTATGGTTTAGGGGTTAGGGTTTAGGGGTTAGGGTTTAGGGGTTAGGGGTTAGGGGTTAGGGGTTAGAGTTTAGGGTTTAGGGTTTAGAGTTTGGGTTTGTGTTTAGGGTTTAGGGTTAGGGTTTAGGATTTAGGGTTTAAAATAAGTTCAGATGAAAAAGTATGAGTAATAAAAGGTTAATGTGAAAAACAAATCGAAATGTGTAGTAAAAATGAAATGTAAAAATATTTATATGTTAAAACCTTCAACAAAAGAAGATAATGCTAAAGAAATAATTTTAAATGATGAAAAAAATGTAAGGTATAAAAAGTTTTTAATGCGAAAAAATATGATTTGAGAGTATAAAAAAAGATAATATTTTTGAACAATGCTTGTAAAAAAATAGTATTGCAAAATAAGTTCATAAAAAGAGTAAGGATGAAAATGATGTTTAAAATAAGTTCAAATGAAAAAGTATGAGTTATAAAAGGTTAATGTGAAAAACAAATCGAAATGGGTAGTAAAAATGGAATGTAAAAAT
>CM075689.1:74747241-74752241 GCA_037954015.1 Psophocarpus tetragonolobus
AAAATAAGTTCAGATGAAAAATATGAGTTATAAAAGGTTAATGTGAAAAACAAATCGAAATGGGTAGTAAAAATGAAATGTAAAAATATTTATAAGTTAAAACCTTTAACAAAAGAAGATAATGCTAAAGAAATAATTTTAAATGATGAAAAAAATGTAAGGTATAAAAAGTTTTTAATGCAAAATAAGTTCATAACAGAAGTAAGGATGAAAATGATGTTTAAAATAAGTTCAAGTATGAGTTATAATAGTTTAATGTGAAAAACAAATCAAAATGGGTAGTATAAATGGAATATAAAAATATTTTTGTGTTAAAAACTTTAACAAAAAAAAGATAATGTTAAAGAAATAATTTTAAATGATTAAATGATGAAAAAATTGTAAGGTATAAAAAAATTCATTGCAAAAAAATATAGTTTAAGAGTATAAAAAAGGATAAGGCTTATGAACAATGCTTGTAAAAAAATAGTATCGTCAAATCAGTTCATAAAAAAAGAAAGGATGAAAATGAGGTTTAAAATAAGTTCAGATGAAAAATTATGAGCTATAAAAGGTTAATGTGAAAAACAAATCGAAATATGTAGTAAAAATGGAATGTAAAAATATTTATGTTTAGGGTTTAGGGTGTAGGGGGTAGGGTTTAGGGGTTAGGGGTTAGGGGTAGGGGTTAAGGGTTAGGGTCTAGGGGTTAGGGGTTAAGGGTTAGGGGTTAGGGGTTAGGGGTTAGGGTTTAGGGGTTAGGGTTTAGGGGTTAGGGTTTATGGTTTAGGGTTAGGGTTTAGGGTTTAGGGTTAGGGTTTAGGGTTTAGGTGTTAGGGTTTAGGGGTTAGGGTTTAGGGGTTAGGGTTTAGGGGTTAGGGTTTACGGTTTAGGGGTTAGGGGTTAGGGGTTAGGGTTTAGGGTTTAGGGTTTAGGATTTAGGGGTTAGGGGTTAGGGGTTAGGGGTTTAGGGGTTAGGGGTTAGGGTTTAGGATTTAGGGTTTAGGGGTTAGGGTTTATGGTTTAGGGGTCAGGGTTTACGGGTAAGGGGTCAGGGGTTAGGGTTTAGGGGTTAGGGGTTAGGGTTTGGGTTAGGGTTTAGGGTTAGGGTTTAGGGTTAGGGTTATGGTTAGGGTTTAAGGTTTATGGTTTAGGGGTTAGGGGTTAGGGGTTAGGGTTTAGGTGTTAGGGTTTAGGGTTTAGGGGTTAGGGGCTAGGGTTTAGGGGTTAGGGTTAGGGTTTAGGGTTTTGGGTTTAGGGGTTATGGGTTATGGGTTAGGGGTTAGGGGTTAGGGTTTAGGGTTTAGGGTCTAGGGTTTAGGGTCTAGGGTTTAGGTTAGGGTTAGGGTTAGGGTTTAGGGTCTAGGGTTTGGGTTAGGGTTAGGGTTAGGGTTATGGTCTAGGGTTTGGGGTAGGGTTAGGGTTTAGGGTTTATGGTTAGGGTTTACGGTTAGGGTTTAGGGGTTAGGGATAGGGTTAGGGTTTAAGGGTTAGGGGTTAGGGGTTAGGGGTTAGGGGTTAGGGGTTAGGGTTAGGGTTAGGGTTTAGGGTTAGAGTTTAGGGTTTACGGTTTAGGGTTTAGGGTTTAGGGTTTAGGGTTTGGGTTTAGTGTTAGGGGTTATGGTTTAGGGTTTAGGGTTTAGGGTTTAGGGTTTAAAATAAGTGCAGATGAAAAAGTATGAGTTATAAAAGGTTAATGTGAAAAACAAATCGAAATGGGTAGTAAAAATGAAATGTAAAAATATTTATATGTTAAAATCTTTAACAAAAAAAAGATAATGTTAAAGAAATAATTTTAAATGATTAAATGATGAAAAAATTGTAAGGTATAAAAAAAAATTCAATGCAAAAAAATGTAGTTTAAGAGTACAAAAAAGGATAATGTTTATGAACAATGCTTGTAAAAAAATAGTATTGCCAAATTAGTTCATAAAAAAAGTAAGGATGAAAATAATATTAAAAATAAGTTCAGATGAAAAAGTATGAGTTATAAAAGGTTAATGTGAAAAACAAATCGAAATGGGTAGTAAAAATGAAATGTAAAAATATTTATATGTTAAAACCTTTAACAAAAAAGATAATGTTAAAGAAATAATTTTAAATGATGCAAAAAATGTAAGGTATAAAAAGTTTTTAATGCAAAATAAGTTCATAACAGAAGTAAGGATGAAAATGATGTTTAAAATAAGTTCAAGTATGAGTTATAATAGTTTAATGTGAAAAACAAATCAAAATGGGTAGTATAAATGGAATATAAAAATATTTTTGTGTTAAAAACTTTAACAAAAAAAAGATAATGTTAAAGAAATAATTTTAAATGATTAAATGATGAAAAAATTGTAAGGTATAAAAAAATTCATTGCAAAAAAATATAGTTTAAGAGTATAAAAAAGGATAATGCTTATGAACAATGCTTGTAAAAAAATATTATCGTCAAATCAGTTCATAAAAAAAGAAAGGATGAAAATGAGGTTTAAAATAAGTTCAGATGAAAAATTATGAGCTATAAAAGGTTAATGTGAAAAACAAATCGAAATATGTAGTAAAAATGGAATGTAAAAATATTTATGTTTAGGGTTTAGGGTGTAGGGGGTAGGGTTTAGGGGTTAGGGGTTAGGGGTAGGGGTTAAGGGTTAGGGTCTAGGGGTTAGGGGTTAGGGGTTAAGGGTTAGGGGTTAGGGGTTAGGGGTTAGGGGTTAGGGTTTAGGGGTTAGGGTTTAGGGGTTAGGGTTTAGGGGTTAGGGTTTATGGTTTAGGGTTAGGGTTTAGGGTTTAGGGTTAGGGTTTAGGGTTTAGGTGTTAGGGTTTAGGGGTTAGGGTTTAGGGGTTAGGGTTTAGGGGTTAGGGTTTACGGTTTAGGGGTTAGGGGTTAGGGGTTAGGGTTTAGGGTTTAGGGTTTAGGATTTAGGGGTTAGGGGTTAGGGGTTAGGGGTTTAGGGGTTAGGGGTTAGGGTTTAGGATTTAGGGTTTAGGGGTTAGGGTTTATGGTTTAGGGGTCAGGGTTTACGGGTAAGGGGTCAGGGCTTAGGGTTTAGGGGTTAGGGGTTAGGGTTTGGGTTAGGGTTTAGGGTTAGGGTTTAGGGTTAGGGTTATGGTTAGGGTTTAAGGTTTATGGTTTAGGGGTTAGGGGTTAGGGGTTAGGGGTTAGGGTTTAGGTGTTAGGGTTTAGGGTTTAGGGGTTAGGGGCTAGGGTTTAGGGGTTAGGGTTAGGGTTTAGGGTTTTGGGTTTAGGGGTTATGGGTTATGGGTTAGGGGTTAGGGTTTAGGGTTTAGGGTCTAGGGTTTAGGGTCTAGGGTTAGGGTTAGGGTTAGGGTTAGGGTTTAGGGTCTAGGGTTTGGGTTAGGGTTAGGGTTAGGGTTAGGGTCTAGGGTTTGGGGTAGGGTTAGGGTTTAGCGTTTATGGTTAGGGTTTACGGTTAGGGTTTAGGGGTTAGGGATAGGGTTAGGGTTTAAGGGTTAGGGGTTAGGGGTTAGGGGTTAGGGGTTAGGGGTTAGGGGTTAGGGTTAGGGTTAGGGTTTAGGGTTAGAGTTTAGGGTTTACGGTTTAAGGTTTAGGGTTTAGGGTTTAGGGTTTGGGTTTAGTGTTAGGGGTTATGGTTTAGGGTTTAGGGTTTAGGGTTTAGGGTTTAAAATAAGTGCAGATGAAAAAGTATGAGTTATAAAAGGTTAATGTGAAAAACAAATCGAAATGGGTAGTAAAAATGAAATGTAAAAATATTTATATGTTAAAACCTTTAACAAAAAAAAGATAATGTTAAAGAAATAATTTTAAATGATTAAATGATGAAAAAATTGTAAGGTATAAAAAAAAATTCAATGCAAAAAAATGTAGTTTAAGAGTACAAAAAAGGATAATGTTTATGAACAATGCTTGTAAAAAAATAGTATTGCCAAATTAGTTCATAAAAAAAGTAAGGATGAAAATAATATTAAAAATAAGTTCAGATGAAAAAGTATGAGTTATAAAAGGTTAATGTGAAAAACAAATCGAAATGGGTAGTAAAAATGAAATGTAAAAATATTTATATGTTAAAACCTTTAACAAAAAAGATAATGTTAAAGAAATAATTTTAAATGATGCAAAAAATGTAAGGTATAAAAAGTTTTTAATGCGAAAAAATATGATTTGAGAGTATAAAAAAAGATCATGTTTTGAACAATGCTTGTAAAAAAATAGTGTTGCAAAATAAGTTCATAAAAAGAGTAAGGATGAAAATGATGTTTAAAATAAGTTCAAATGAAAAAGTATGAGTTATAAAAGGTTAATGTGAAAAACAAATCGAAATGGGTAGTAAAAATGGAATGTAAAAATATTTATGTGTTAAAACCTTTAACAAAAAAAGATAATGTTAAAGAAATAATTTTAAATGATGAAAAATATTTAAGGTATAAAAAGTTTTTAATGCAAAAAAATATGATTTAAGAGTACAAAAAAAAGATAATGTTTTTGAACCATGCTTGTAAAAAAATAGTATTGCAAAATAAGTTCATAACAAAAGTAAGGATGAAAATGATGTTTAAAATAAGTTCAAGTATGAGTTATAATAGGTTAATGTGAAAGACAAATCAAAATGGGTAGTAAAAATGGAATATAAAAATATTTTTGTGTTAAAAACTTTAACAAAAAAAAGATAATGTTAAAGAAATAGTTTTAAATGATTAAATGATGAAGAAATTGTAAGGTATAAAAAAATTCATTGCAAAAAAATATAGTTTAAGAGTATAAAAAAGGATAATGCTTATGAACAATGCTTGTAAAAAAATAGTATTGCCAAATTAGTTCATAAAAAAAGTAAGGATGAAAATAATATTTAAAATAAGTTCAGATGAAAAAGTATGAGTTATAAAAGGTTAATGTGAAAAACAAATCGAAATGGGTAGTAAAAATGAAATGTAAAAATATTTATATGTTAAAACCTTTAACAAAAAAGATAATGTTAAAGAAATAATTTTAAATGATGCAAAAAATGTAAGGTATAAAAAGTTTTTAATGCGAAAAAATATGATTTGAGAGTATAAAA
>CM075689.1:74782241-74789741 GCA_037954015.1 Psophocarpus tetragonolobus
GGTTTATGGTTTAGGGTTTAGGGGTTAGGGTTTAGGGGTTAGGGTTTAGGGTTTATGGTTTAGGGTTTAGGGTTTATGGGTTAGGGGTTAGGGTTTAGGGTTTAGGATTTAGGTGTTAGGGGTTAGGGGTTAGGGTTTAGGGTTTATGGGTTTAGGGTTTAGGGTTTAGGGTTAGGGGTTAGGGTTAGGGTGTAGGGTGTAGGGTGTAGGGTTTAGGGTTTAGGGTTTAGGGTTTAGGGTTTAGGGTTTACGGTTTAAAATAAGTTCAGATGAAAAAGTATGAGTTATAAAAGGTTAATGTGAACAACAAATCGAAATGGGTAGTAAAAATGAAATGTAAAAATATTTATATGTTAAAACCTTTAACAAAAGAAGATAATGCTAAAGAAATAATTTTAAATGATGCAAAAAATGTAAGGTATAAAAAGTTTTTAATGCAAAAAAATATGATTTAAGAGTATAAAAAAAGATAATGTTTTTGAACCATGCTTGTAAAAAAATAGTATTGGAAAATAAGTTCATAACAGAAGTAAGGATGAAAATGATGTTTAAAATAAGTTCAAGTATGAGTTATAATAGGTTAATGTGAAAAACAAATCAAAATGGGTAGTAAAAATGGAATATAAAAATATTTTTGTGTTAAAAACTTTAACAAAAAAAAGATAATGTTAAAGAAATAATTTTAAATGATTAAATGATGAAAAAATTGTAAGGTATAAAAAAATTCATTGCAAAAAAATATAGTTTAAGAGTATAAAAAAGGATAATGCTTATGAACAATGCTTGTAAAAAAATAGTATTGTCAAATCAGTTCATAAAAAAAGAAAGGATGAAAATGATGTTTAAAATAAGTTCAGATGAAAAATTATGAGTTATAAAAGGTTAATGTGAAAAACAAATCGAAATATGTAGTAAAAATGGAATGTAAAAATATTTATGTTTAGGGTTTAGGGTTTAGGGGTTAGGGTTTAGGGGTTATGGGTTAGGGGTTAGGGTTTAGGGTTTAGGGTTTAGGGTTTAGGGGTTATTGTTTAGGGTTTAGGGGCTAGGGTTTGGGGTTTAGGGTTTATGGTTTAGGGTTTATGGTTTAGGGTTTAGGGGTTAGGGGTTAGGGGTTAGGGTTTAGGGTTTATGGGTCAGGGTTTAGGGGTCAGGAGTCAGGAGTCAGGGGTCAGGGGTCAGGGTCAGGGATCAGGGTTTAGGGTTTAGGGTTTAGGGTTTGTGTTTGGGTTTGGGTTTGGGTTTGGGTTAGGGTTAGGGTTTGGGTTAGGGTTTAGGGTTAGGGTTTAGGGTTAGGGTTAGGGTTTAGGTTTTGGGTTAGGGTTTACGGTTAGGGTTTAGGGTTTAGGGGTTAGAGGTTAGAGGTTAGGGGTTAGGGGTTAGGGTTTAGGGGTTAGGCGTTAGGGGTTAGGGGTTAGGGTTTAGGGGTTAGGGTTTAGGGTTAGGGTTTAGGGTTTAGGGTTTAAAATAAGTTCAGATGAAAAAGTATGAGTTATAAAAGGTTAATGTGAAAAATAAATCGAAATGGGTAGTAAAAATGAAATGTAAAAATATTTATATGTTAAAACCTTTAACAAAAGAAGATAATGCTAAAGAAATAATTTTAAATGATGAAAAAAATGTAAGGTATAAAAAGTTTTTAATGCGAAAAAATATGATTTGAGAGTATAAAAAAAGATAATGTCTTTGAACAATGCTTGTAAAAAAATAGTATTGCAAAATAAGTTCATAAAAAGAGTAAGGATGAAAATGATGTTTAAAATAAGTTCAAATGAAAAAGTATTAGTTATAAAAGGTTAATGTGAAAAACAAATCGAAATGGGTAGTAAAAATGGAATGTAAAAATATTTATGTGTTAAAACCTTTAGCCAAAAAAGATAATGTTAAAGAAATAATTTTAAATGATGAAAAATATTTAAGGTATAAAAAGTTTTTAATGCAAAAAAATATGATTTAAGAGTATAAAAAAAGATAATATTTTTGAACCATGCTTGTAAAAAAATAGTATTGCAAAATAAGTTCATAACAGAAGTAAGGATGAAAATGATGTTTAAAATAAGTTCAAGTATGAGTTATAATAGGTTAATGTGAAAAACAAATCAAAATGGGTAGTAAAAATGGAATATAAAAATATTTTTGTGTTAAAAACTTTAACAAAAAAAAGATAATGTTAAAGAAATAATTTTAAATGATTAAATGATGAAAAAATTGTAAGGTATAAAAAAAATTCATTGCAAAAAAATATAGTTTAAGAGTATAAAAAAGGATAATGGTTATGAACAATGCTTGTAAAAAAATAGTATTGTCAAATCAGTTCATAAAAAAAGAAAGGATGAAAATGATGTTTAAAATAAGTTCAGATGAAAAATTATGAGTTATAAAAGGTTAATGTGAAAAACAAATCGAAATATGTAGTAAAAATGGAATGTAAAAATGTTTATGTTTAGGGCTTAGGGGTTAGGGTTTAGGGGTTAGGGGGTATGGGTTAGGGGTTAGGGGTTAGGGTTTAGGGTTAGGGGTTAGGGGTTAGGGTTTAGGGTTTAGGGGTTAGGGGTTATGGTTTAGGGTTTAGGGGTTAGGGGTTAGGGGTTAGGGGTTAGGGGCTAGGGTTTCGAGTTTAGGTTTTATGGTTTAGGGGTTAGGGGTTAGGGTTTAGGGTTTAGGGGTCAGGGTTTAGGGGTCAGTGGTCAGGGGTCAGGGTCAGGGATCAGGGTTTAGGGGTCAGGGTTTATGGGTTAGGGGTTAGGGTTTAGGGGTTAGGGGTTAAGGTTTAGGGGTCAGTGGTTAGGGTTTAGGGTTTGTGTTTGGGTTTGGGTTTGTGTTTGGGTTTGGGTTAGGGTTTAGGGTTAGGATTTAGGGTTTAGGGTTAGGGTTTAGGTTTTGGGTTAGGGTTTAGGGGTTAGGGGTTAGGGGTTAGGGTTTAGGGGTTAGGGGTTAGAGGTTAGGGGTTAGGGTTTAGGGGTTAGGGGTTAGGGGCTAGGGTTTGGGGTTTAGGGTTTATGGTTTAGCGTTTATGGTTAGGGGTTAGGGGTTAGGGGTTAGGGGTTAGGGGTTAGGGTTTAGGGTTTAGGGGTCAGGGTTTAGGGGTCAGGGTCAGAGGTCAGGGGTCAGGGGTCAGGGGTCAGGGTCAGGGATCAGGGTTTAGGGTTTAGGGTTTAGGGTTTGTGTTTGGGTTTGGGTTTGGGTTTGGGTTTGGGTTTGGGTTAGGGTTTGGGTTAGGGTTTAGGGTTAGGGTTTAGGGTTAGGGTTTAGGTTTTGGGTTAGGGTTTAGGGGTTAGGGGTTAGGGTTTAGGGGTTAGGGGTTAGGGTTTAGGGGTTAGGGGTTAGGGGTTAGGGGTTAGGGGTTAGGGGTTAGGGTTTAGGGTTTAGGGGTTAGGGTTTAGGGGTGAGGGTTTAGGGGTCAGGGGTCAGGGGTCAGGGGTCAGGGTCAGGGATCAGGGTTTAGGGTTTAGGGTTTGTGTTTGGGTTTGGGTTTGGGTTTGGGTTTGGGTTATGGTTAGGGTTTGGGTTAGGGTTTGGGTTAGGGTTTAGGGTTTAGGGTTAGGGTTTAGGTTTTGGGTTAGGATTTACGGTTAGGGTTTAGAGGTTAGGGGTTAGGGGTTAGGGTTTAGGGGTTAGGGGTTAGGGGTTAGGGGTTAGGGTTAGGGTTAGGGTTTATGGTTTAGGGTTTATGGGTTAGGGTTTATGGTTTAGGGTTTAGGGTTTAGGGTTTAGGGGTTAGGGGTTAGGGGTTAGGGTTTAGGGTTTAGGGGTCAGGGTTTAGGGGTCAGGGGTCAGGGGTCAGGGGTCAGGGTCAGGGATCAGGGTTTAGGGGTCAGGGTTTATGGGTTAGGGGTTAGGGTTTAGGGGTTAGGGGTTAGGGTTTAGGGGTTAGTGGTTAGGGTTTAGGGTTTGTGTTTGGGTTTGGGTTTGTGTTTGGGTTTGGGTTAGGGTTTGGGTTAGGGTTTTGGGTTAGGGTTTAGGGTTTAAGGTTAGGGTTTAGGTTTTGGGTTAGGGTTTACGGTAAGGGTTTATGGTTTAGGGGTTAGGGGTTAGGGGTTAGGGGTTAGGGGTTAGGGGTTATGGGTTAGGGGTTAGGGTTTAAGGGTTAGGGGTTAGGGGTTAGGGTTTAGTGGTTAGGGTTTAGGGTTATGGTTTAGGGTTTAGTGTTTAGGGTTTAGGGTTTATGGTTTAGGGTTTATGGTTTAGGGTTTGGGTTTGGGTTTAGGGTTTAGGGGTTAGGGGTTAGGGTTAAGGTGTAGGGTTTAGGGTTTAAGGTTTAGGTTTAGGGTTTAGGGTTTAGGGTTTAGGGTTTAAAATAAGTTCATATGAAAAAGTATGAATTATAAAAGGTTAATGTGAAAAACAAATCGAAATGGGTAGTAAAAATGAAATGTAAAAATATTTATATGCTAAAACCTTTAACAAAAGAAGATAATGCTAAAGAAATAATTTTAAATCATGAAAAAAATGTAAGGTATAAAAAGTTTTTAATGCGAAAAAATATGATTTGAGAGTATAATAAAAGATAATGTTTTTGAACAATGCTTGTAAAAAAATAGTATTGCAAAATAAGTTCATAAAAAGAGTAAGGATGAAAATGATGTTTAAAATAAGTTCAAATGAAAAAGTATGAGTTATAAAAGGTTAATGTGAAAAACAAATCGAAATGGGTAGTAAAAATGGAATGTAAAAATATTTATGTGTTAAAACCTTTAGCAAAAAAAGATAATGTTAAAGAAATAATTTTAAATGATGAAAAATATTTAAGGTATAAAAAGTTTTTAATGCAAAAAAATATGATTTAAGAGTATAAAAAAAGATAATGTTAAAGAAATAATTTTAACTGATTAAATGATGAAAAATTGTAAGGTATAAAAAAATTCATTGCAACAAAATATAGTTTAAGAGTATAAAAAAGGATAATGCTTATGAACAATGCTTGTAAAAAAATAGTATTGTCAAATCAGTTCATAAAAAAAGAAAGGATGAAAATGATGTTTAAAATAAGTTCAGATGAAAAATTATCAGTTATAAAAGGTTAATGTGAAAACCAAATCGAAATATGTAGTAAAAATGGAATGTAAAAATATTTATGTTTAGGGTTTAGGGGTTAGGGTTTAGGGGTTAGGGGTTAGGGTTTAGGGTTTAGGGGTTAGGGGTTAGGGTTTAGGGGTTAGGGTTTATGGGTTAGGGTTTAGGGGTTAGGGTTTATGGTTTATGGTTTATGGGTTAGGGTTTAGGGTTTAGGGGTTAGGGGTTAAGGGTTAGGGGTTAGGGGTTAGGGTTTAGGGTTTAGGGTTTAGGGTTTAGGATTTAGGGGTTATGGGTTAGGGGTTAGGGTTTAGGGGTTAGGGTTTAGGGTTTAGGGTTTATGGGTTAGGGTTTAGGGTCTATGGTTTATGGTTTAGGGTTTATAGTTTATGGTTTAGGGGCCAGGGTTTACGGGTAAGGGGTCAGGGGTTAGGGTTTAGGGTTTATGGGTTAGGGTTTAGGGGTTAGGGTTTAGGGGTTAGGGTTAGGGTTAGGGTTTAGGGTTTAGGGTTTAGGGTTTAATTTTTGGTTAAAGGTTTAGGGTTTAGGGTTGGGTTTAGGGTTTAGGGGTTACAGTTTAGGGGATAGGGTTTAGGGGTTAGGGTTTAGGGTTAGGGTTTAGGGTTAGGGGTTATGGTTTAGGGGTTAGGGGTTAGGGGTTAGGGGTTAGGGGTTAGGGTTTATGGGTTAGGGGTTAGGGGTTAGGGTTTAGGGGTTAGGGTTTAGGGTCTAGGGTTTAGGGTTTGGATTTGGGTTAGGGTTTAGGGTTAGGGTTAGGGCTAGGGTTTAGGGTTAGGGTTTAGGGTTTAGGGTTAGGGTTTAGAGTTTAGGGTTTAGGGTTTAGTGTTTAGGGTTTAGGGTTTAAAATAAGTTCAAATGAAAAAGTATGAGTTATAATAGGTTAATGTGAAAAATAAATCAATATGGGTAGTAAAAATGGAATATAAAAATATTTATGTGTTAAAACCTTTAACAAAAAAAAGATAATGTTAAAGAAATAATTTTAAATGATTAAATGATGAAAAAATTGTAAGGTATAAAAAAAATTCAATGCAAAAAAATGTAGTTTAAGAGTATAAAAAAGGATAATGTTTATGAACAATGCTTGTAAAAAAATAGTATTGCCAAATTAGTTCATAAAAAAAGTAAGGATGAAAATAATATTTAAAATAAGTTCAGATGAAAAAGTATGAGTTATAAAAGGTTAATGTGAAAAACAAATCGAAATGGGTAGTAAAAATGGAATGTAAAAATATTTATGTGTTAAAACCTTTAACAAAAAAAGATAATGTTAAAGAAATAATTTTAAATGATGAAAAATATTTAAGGTATAAAAAGTTTTTAATGCAAAAAAATATGATTTAAGAGTATAAAAAAAGATAATGTTTTTGAACCATGCTTGTAAAAAAATAGTATTGCAAAATAAGTTCATAACAGAAGTAAGGATGAAAATGATGTTTAAAATAAGTTCAAGTATGAGTTATAATAGGTTAATGTGAAAAACAAATCAAAATGGGTAGTAAAAATGGCATATAAAAATATTTTTGTGTTAAAAACTTTAACAAAAAAAAGATAATGTTAAAGAAATAATTTTAAATGATTAAATGATGAAAAAATTGTAAGGTATAAAAAAAAATCATTGCAAGAAAATATAGTTTAAGAGTATAAAAAAGGATAATGCTTATGAACAATGCTTGTAAAAAAATACTATTGTCAAATCAGTTCATAAAAAAAGAAAGGATGAAAATGATGTTTAAAATAAGTTCAGATGAAAAATTATGAGTTATAAAAGGTTAATGTGAAAAACAAATCGAAATATGTAGTAAAAATGGAATGTAAAAATATCTATGTTTAGGGTTTAGGGTTTAGGGGTTAGGGGTTAGGGTTTAGGGTTTATGGGTTAGGGTTTAGGGGTTAGGGGTTAGGGGTTAGGCGTTAGGGGTTAGGGTTTAGGGGTTAAGGGTTAGGGGTTAGGGGTTAGGGGTTAGGCGTCAGGGGTTAGGGTTTAGGGGTTAAGGGTTAGGGGTTAGGGGTTAGGGTTTAGGGGTTAGGGGTTAGGGGTTAGGGTGTAGGGGTTAGGGTTTAGGGATTAGGGTTTAGGGGTTACGGGTTAGGGGTTAGGGGTTAGGGTGTAGGGGTTAGGGGTTATGGGTTAGGGGTTAGGGGTTAGGGTTTATGGTTTAGGGTTTAGGGGTTAGGGGTTAGGGGTTAGGGGTTAGGGTTTAGGGGTTAGGGGTTAGGGGTTAGGGGTTAGGGTTTATGGGTTAGGGTTTAGGGTTTATGGGTTAGGGTTTAGGGGTTAGGGTTTAGGGGTTAGGGGTTAGGGGTTAGGGGTTAGGGGTTAGGGGTTGGGGTTTAGGGTTTAGGGGTTAGGGGTTAGGCGTTAGGCGTTAGGGGTTAGGGGTTAGGGGTTAGGGTTTAGGGTTTAGGGTTAGGGTTTAGGGTTTAGGGTTTGGGTTAGGGTTTAGGGGTTAGGGTTTAGGGTTA
>CM075689.1:74797241-74802241 GCA_037954015.1 Psophocarpus tetragonolobus
TGTAAGGTATAAAAAGTTTTTAATGCGAAAAAATATGATTTGAAAGTATAAAAAAAGATAATGTTTTTGAACAATGCTTGTAAAAAAATAGTATTGCAAAATAAGTTCATAAAAAGAGTAAGGATGAAAATGATGTTTAAAATAAGTTCAAATGAAAAATTATGAGTTATAAAAGGTTAATGTGAAAAACAAATCGAAATGGGTAGTAAAAATGGAATGTAAAAATATTTATGTGTTAAAACCTTTAACAAAAAAAGATAATGTTAAAGAAATAATTTTAAATGATGAAAAATATTTAAGGTATAAAAAGTTTTTAATGCAAAAAAATATGATTTAAGAGTACAAAAAAAGATAATGTTTTTGAACCATGCTTGTAAAAAAATAGTATTGCAATATAAGTTCATAACAGAAGTAAGGATGAAAATGATGTTTAAAATAAGTTCAATTATGAGTTATAATAGGTTAATGTGAAAAACAAATCAAAATGGGTAGTAAAAATGGAATATAAAAATATTTTTGTGTTAAAAACTTTAACAAAAAAAAGATAATGTTAAAGAAATAATTTTAAATGATTAAATGATGAAAAAATTGTAAGGTATAAAAAAAATTCATTGCAAGAAAATATAGTTTAAGAGTATAAAAAAGGATAATGCTTATGAACAATGCTTGTAAAAAAATAGTATTGTCAAATCAGTTCATAAAAAAAGAAAGGATGAAAATGATGTTTAAAATAAGTTCAGATGAAAAATTATGAGTTATAAAAGGTTAATGTGAAAAACAAATCGAAATATGTAGTAAAAATGGAATGTAAAAATATTTATGTTTAGGGTTTAGGGGTTAGGGTTTATGGGTTAGGGGTTAGGGTTTAGGGGTTAGGGGTTAGGGTTTATGGGTTAGGGTTTAGGGTTTAGGGTTTAGGGTTTATGGGTTAGAGTTTAGGGTTTAGGGGTTAGGGGTTAAGGGTTAGGGGTTAGGGGTTAGGATTTAGGGTTTAGGGTTTAGGATTTAGGGGTTAGGGGTTAGGGTTTAGGGGTTAGGGTTTAGGGTTTAGGGGTTAGGGTTTAGGGTTTATGGTTTAGGGTTTAGGGTTTATGGTTTAGGGGCCAGGGTTTACGGGTAAGGGGTCAGGGGTTAGGGTTTAGGGATTAGGGTTTAGGGTTTAGGGGTTAGGGGTTAGGCGTTAGGGGTTAGGGGTTAGGGGTTAGGGTTTAGGGTTAGGGTTTAGGGTTTAGGGTTTGGGTTAGGGTTTAGGGGTTAGGGTTTAGGGTTAGGGTTACGGTTAGGGTTTAAGGTTAAGGGTTTATGGGTTAGGGGTTAGGGTTTAGGGTTTAGGTTTAGGGTTAGGGTTTAGGGGTTAGGGTTTAGGGGTAAGGGGTTAGGGTTTAGGGGTTAGGGGTTAGGGTTAGGGTTTAGGGTTTATGGGTTAGGGGTTAGGGTTTAGGGTTTAGGGGTTAGGGGTTACGGGTTAGGGTTTAGGGTTTAGGGGTCAGGGTTTACGGGTAAGGGGTCAGGGGTTAGGGTTTAGGGTTTAGGGGTTAGGGTTTAGGGTTTAGGGTTTAGGGTTAGGGTTTAGGGTTTGGGTTATGGTTTAGGGGTTAGGGTTTAGGGTTAGGGTTACGGTTAGGGTTAGGGTTTAAGGTTTAGGGTTTAACGGTTAGGGTTTAGGTTTTAGGTTTAGGGTTAGGGTTTAGGGTTTAGGGGTTAGGGTTTAGGGTTAGGCTTTAGGGTTTATGGTTTACGGCTTAGGGTTTAGGGTTTAGGGGTTAGGGGTTAGGGGTTAGGGGTTAGGGTTTCAGGTTTATGGGTTAGGGGTTAGGGTTTAGGGGTTAGGGGTTAGGGGTTAGGGGTTAGGGTTTATGGTTAGGGTTTATGGTTTAGGGTTTAGGGTCTAGGGTTTGGGTTTGGGTTTGGGTTAGGGTTTAGGTTTAGGCTTAGGGTTAGGGTTTAGGGTTTATGGGTTAGGGTTTAGGGGTTAGGGGTTAGGGGTAGGGTTTGGGGTTTGGGGTTTGGGGTTTGGGGTTTAGGGTTTAGGGTTTAGGGTTTAAAATAAGTTCAAATGAAAAAGTATGAGTTATAATAGGTTAATGTGAAAAATAAATCAATATGGGTAGTAAAAATGGAATATAAAAATATTTATGTGTTAAAACCTTTAACAAAAAAAAGATAATGTTAAAGAAATAATTTTAAATGATTAAATGATGAAAAAATTGTAAGGTATAAAAAAAATTCAATGCAAAAAAATGTAGTTTAAGAGTATAAAAAAGGATAATGTTTATGAACAATGCTTGTAAAAAAATAGTATTGCCAAATTAGTTCATAAAAAAAGTAAGGACGAAAATAATATTTAAAATAAGTTCAGATGAAAAAGTATGAGGTATAAAAGGTTAATGTGAAAAACAAATCGAAATGGGTAGTAAAAATGAAATGTAAAAATATTTATATGTTAAAACCGTTAACAAAAAAGATAATGTTAAAGAAATAATTTTAAACGATGTAAAAACTGTAAGGTATAAAAAGTTTTTAATGCGAAAAAATATGATTTGAAAGTATAAAAAAAGATAATGTTTTTGAACAATGCTTGTAAAAAAATAGTATTGCAAAATAAGTTCATAAAAAGAGTAAGGATGAAAATGATGTTTAAAATAAGTTCAAATGAAAAATTATGAGTTATAAAAGGTTAATGTGAAAAACAAATCGAAATGGGTAGTAAAAATGGAATGTAAAAATATTTATGTGTTAAAACCTTTAACAAAAAAAGATAATGTTAAAGAAATAATTTTAAATGATGAAAAATATTTAAGGTATAAAAAGTTTTTAATGCAAAAAAATATGATTTAAGAGTATAAAAAAAGATAATGTTTTTGAACCATGCTTGTAAAAAAATAGTATTGCAATATAAGTTCATAACAGAAGTAAGGATGAAAATGATGTTTAAAATAAGTTCAAGTATGAGTTATAATAGGTTAATGTGAAAAACAAATCAAAATGGGTAGTAAAAATGGAATATAAAAATATTTTTGTGTTAAAAACTTTAACAAAAAAAAGATAATGTTAAAGAAATAATTTTAAATGATTAAATGATGAAAAAATTGTAAGGTATAAAAAAATTCATTGCAAAAAAATATAGTTTAAGAGTATAAAAAAGGATAATGCTTATGAACAATGCTTGTAAAAAAATAGTATTGTCAAATCAGTTCGTAAAAAAAGAAAGGATGAAAATGATGTTTAAAATAAGTTCAGATGAAAAATTATGAGTTATAAAAGGTTAATGTGAAAAACAAATCAAAATATGTAGTAAAAATGGAATGTAAAAATATCTATGTTTAGGGTTTAGGGTTTAGGGTTTAGGGTTTATGGGTTAGGGTTTAGGGGTTAGGGGTTAGGGGTTAGGGGTTAGGGGTTAGGCGTTAGGGGTTAGGGTTTAGGGGTTAAGGGTTAGGGGTTAGGGGTTAGGGTTTAGGGGTTAGGGTTTAGGGTTTAGGGGTTAGGGTGTAGGGGTTAGGGTTTAGGGATTAGGGTTTAGGGGTTACGGGTTAGGGGTTAGGGGTTAGGGTGTAGGGGTTAGGGGTTATGGGTTAGGGTTTATGGTTTAGGGTTTAGGGGTTAGGGTTTATGGGTTAGGGGCTAGGGGTTAGGGTTTAGGGGTTAGGGGTTATGGGTTAGGGGTTAGGGTTTATGGGTTAGGGTTTATGGTTTATGGTTTAGGGTTTAGGGGTTAGGGTTTAGGGGTTAGGGGTTAGGGGTTAGGGGTTAGGGGTTAGGGTTTAGGGGTTAGGGGTTAGGCGTTAGGGGTTAGGGGTTAGGGGTTAGGGTTTAGGGTTAGGGTTTAGGGTTTAGGTTTAGGGTTAGGGTTTAGGGGTTAGGGGTTAGGGGTTAGGGGTTAGGGGTTTGGGTTTAGGGGTTAGGGTTAGGGTTAGGGTTTAGGGTTTATGGGTTATGGGTTAGGGTTTAGGGTTTAGGGTTTAGGGGTTAGGGGTTACGGGTTAGGGTTTAGGGTTTAGGGGTCAGGGTTTACGGGTAAGGGGTCAGGGGTTAGGGTTTAGGGTTTATGGGTTAGGGTTTAGGGTTTAGGGTTAGGGTTTAGGGTTTAGGGTTTGGGTTATGGTTTAGGGGTTAGGGTTTAGGGTTAGGGTTACGGTTAGGGTTTAAGGTTTAGGGTTTATGGGTTAGGGGTTATGGTTTAGGGTTTAGGTGTAGGGTTAGGGTTTAGGGTTTAGGGGTTAGGGTTTATGGTTAGGGTTTATGGTTAGGGTTCAGGGTTTAGGGTTAGGGTTTATGGTTTACGGCTTATGGTTTAGGGTTTAGGGGTTAGGGGTTAGGGGTTAGGGTTTTGGGTTTATGGGTTAGGGGTTAGGGTTTAGGGGTTATGGGTTAGGGGTTAGGGGTTAGGGGTTAGGGGTTAGGGTTTAGGGTTTATGGTTAGGGTTTATGGTTTAGGGTTTAGGGTCTAGGGTTTGGGTTTGGGTTTGGGTTAGGGTTTAGGTTTAGGCTTAGGGTTAGGGTTAGGGTTAGGGTTAGGGTTTATGGTTTAGGGTTTAGCGGTAGGGTTTGGGGTTTGGGGTTTGGGGTTTGGGGTTTAGGGTTTAGGGTTTAGGGTTTAAAATAAGTTCAAATGAAAAAGTATGAGTTATAATAGGTTAATGTGAAAAAGAAATCAATATGGGTAGTAAAAATGGAATATAAAAATATTTATGTGTTAAAACCTTTAACAAAAAAAAGATAATGTTAAAGAAATAATTTTCAATGATTAAATGATGAAAAAATTGTAAGGTATAAAAAAAATTCAATGCAAAAAAATGTAGTTTAAGAGTATAAAAAAGGATAATGTTTATGAACAGTGCTTGTAAAAAAATAGTATTGCCAAATTAGTTCATAAAAAAAGTAAGGATGAAAATAATATTTAAAATAAGTTCAGATGAAAAAGTATGAGTTATAAAAGGTTAATGTGAAAAACAAATCGAAATGGGTAGTAAAAATGGAATGTAAAAATATTTATGTGT
>CM075689.1:74817241-74822241 GCA_037954015.1 Psophocarpus tetragonolobus
ATAATTTTAAATGATGAAAAAAATGTAAGGTATAAAAAGTTTTTAATGCGAAAAAATATGATTTGAGAGTATAAAAAAAAGATAATGTTTTTGAAAAATGCTTGTAAAAAAATAGTATTGCAAAATAAGTTCATAAAAAGAGTAAGGATGAAAATGATGTTTAAAATAAGTTCAAATGAAAAAGTATGAGTTATAAAAGGTTAATGTGAAAAACAAATCGAAATGGGTAGTAAAAATGGAATGTAAAAATATTTATGTGTTAAAACCTTTAACAAAAAAATATAATGTTAAAGAAATAATTTTAAATGATAAAAAATATTTAAGGTATAAAAAGTTTTTAATGCAAAAAAATATGATTTAAGAGTATAAAAAAAGATAATGTTTTTTAACCATGCTTGTAAAAAAATAGTATTGCAATATAAGTTCATAACAGAAGTAAGGATGAAAATGATGTTTAAAATAAGTTCAATTATGAGTTATAATAGGTTAATGTGAAAAACAAATCAAAATGGGTAGTAAAAATGGAATATAAAAATATTTTTGTGTTAAAAACTTTAACAAAAAAAAGATAATGTTAAAGAAATAATTTTAAATGATTAAATGATGAAAAAATTGTAAGGTATAAAAAAAATTCATTACAAGAAAATATAGTTTAAGAGTATAAAAAAGGATAATGCTTATGAACAATGCTTGTAAAAAAATAGTATTGTCAAATCAGTTCATAAAAAAAGAAAGCATGAAAATGATGTTTAAAATAAGTTCAGATGAAAAATTATGAGTTATAAAAGGTTAATGTGAAAAACAAATCTAAATATGTAAGAAAAATGGAATGTAAAAATATTTATGTTTAGGGTTTAGGGTTTAGGGGGTAGGGGTTAGGGGTTAGGGGTTAGGGTTTAGGGGTTAGGGGTTAGGGGTTAGGGGTTAGGGGTTAGGGTTTAGGGTTTAGTGTTTATGGGTTAGGGTTTAGGGGTTAGGGTTTATGGTTTAGGGGTTAGGGGTTACGGGTTATGGTTTAGGGTTTAGGGTTTATGGGTTATGGTTTAGGGGTTAGGGTTAGGGTTTAGGGGTTAGGGGTTAGGGGTTAGGGGTTAGGGGTTAGGGGTTTAGGGGTTAGGGTTTAGGGTTTAGGGGTTACGGGTTAGGGGTTAGGGGTTAGGGGTTATGGGGTTAGGGGTTAGGGGTTAGGGTTTAGGGTTTAGGGTTTAGGATTTAGGGGTTAGGGGTTAGGGGTTAGGGTTTAGGGGTTAGGGGTTAGGGTTTAGGTTTTAGGGTTTAGGGGTCAGGGTTTACGGGTAAGGGGCAGGGGTTAGGGTTTAGGGTTAGGGTTTAGGGGTTAGAGTTTAGGGTTTATGGGTTAGGGGTTAGGGTTTAAGGGTTAGGGTTTAGGGTTTAGGGGTTAGGGGTTAGGGGTTAGGGGTTAGGGGTTAGGGTTTAGGGTTTAGGGTCTAGGGTCTAGGGTCTAGGGGTTAGGGTTTAGGGTTTAGGGGTTAGGGTTTAGGGGTTAGGTTTTAGGGGTCAGGGTTTAGGGGGCAGGGGTCAGGGGTCACGGGTCAGGGGCCAGGGTCAGGGGTCAGGGTTTAGGGGTCAGGGTTTAGGGGTCAGGGTTTAGGGGTTAGGGGTTAGGGTTTAGGGTTTAAGGTTTAGGGGTTAGGGGTTAGGGGTTAGGGGTTAGGGGTTAGGGTTTAGGGGTTAGGGTTTAGGGGTTAGGGTTTAGGGATTAGGGGTTAGGGTTGAGGGTTAGGGTTTAGGGTTTAGGGTTTAGGGTTTATGGTTTGGGTTTGGGTTTAGGGTTTAGGGTTAGGGTGTAGGGTTTAGGGTTTAGGTTTAGGGTTTAGGGGTCAGGGTTTATGGGTTAGGGGTTAGGGTTTAAGGTTTAGGGGTTAGGGTTTAGGGGTCAGGGGTTAGGGTTTAGGGGTTAGGGTTTGTGTTTGGGTTTAGGGTTTAGGGTTTGTGTTGGGGTTTAGGGTTTGTGTTAGGGTTTAGGGTTTAGGGTTTGGGTTTGGGTTTGGGTTTGTGTTTGGGTTTGGGTTTGGGTTAGGGTTTAGGGTGTAAGGTTAGGGTTTAGGTTAGGGTTTACGGCTAGGGTTTAGGGTTAGGGGTTAGGGTTATGGTTTAGGTTTAGGGTTAGGGGTTAGGGTTAGGGTTTAGGGTTTAGGGGTTAGGGTTAGGGGTTAGGGGTTAGGGGTTAGGGTTTAGGGTTTAGGGGTCAGGGTTTAGGGGTCAGGGGTCAGGGTCAGGGGTCAGGGTTTAGGGGTCAGGGTTTAGGGTTTAGGGTTTAGGGTTCAGGGGTCAGGGGTCAGGGGTCAGGGGTCAGGGGTCAGGGGTCAGGGTCAGGGGTCAGGGGTCAGGGTTTAGGGGTCAGGGGTTAAGGTTTAGGGTTTAGGGGTTAGGGGTTAGGGTTTAGGGTTTAGGTGTTTGGGTTTGGGTTTGGGTTAGGGTTTGGGTTAGGGTTTAGGGTTAGGGTTTACAGTTAGGGTTTAGGGTTTACGGGTTAGGGTTTAGGGGTTAGGGGTTATGGTTAGGGTTTAAGGGTTAGGGGTTAGGGGTTAGGGGTTAGGGGTTAGGGGTTAGGGGTTAGGGGTTAGGGTTTAGGGTTAGGGTTTAGGGTTAGGGGTTAGGGTTTAGGGTTTAGGGTTTAGGGTTTGGGTTTGGGTTTAGGGTTAGGGGTTAGGGTTAGGGGTTAGGGTTTAGGGTTTAAAATAAGTTCAGATGAAAAAGTATGAGTTATAAAAGGTTAATGTGAAAAACAAATCGAAATGGGTAGTAAAAATGAAATGTAAAAATATTTATATGTTAAAACCTTTAACAAAAGAAGATAATGCTAAAGAAATAATTTTAAATGATGAAAAAAATGTAAGGTATAAAAAGTTTTTAATGCGAAAAAATATGATTTGAGAGTATAAAAAAAAGATAATGTTTTTGAACAATGCTTGTAAAAAAATAGTATTGCAAAATAAGTTCATAAAAAGAGTAAGGATGAAAATGATGTTTAAAATAAGTTCAAATGAAAAAGTATGAGTTATAAAAGGTTAATGTGAAAAACAAATCGAAATGGGTAGTAAAAATGGAATGTAAAAATATTTATGTGTTAAAACCTTTAACAAAAAAATATAATGTTAAAGAAATAATTTTAAATGATAAAAAATATTTAAGGTATAAAAAGTTTTTAATGCAAAAAAATATGATTTAAGAGTATAAAAAAAGATAATGTTTTTGAACCATGCTTGTAAAAAAATAGTATTGCAATATAAGTTCATAACAGAAGTAAGGATGAAAATGATGTTTAAAATAAGTTCAATTATGAGTTATAATAGGTTAATGTGAATAACAAATCAAAATGGGTAGTAAAAATGGAATATAAAAATATTTTTGTGTTAAAAACTTTAACAAAAAAAAGATAATGTTAAAGAAATAATTTTAAATGATTAAATGATGAAAAAATTGTAAGGTATAAAAAAAATTCATTACAACAAAATATAGTTTAAGAGTATAAAAAAGGATAATGCTTATGAACAATGCTTGTAAAAAAATAGTATTGTCAAATCAGTTCATAAAAAAAGAAAGGATGAAAATGATGTTTAAAATAAGTTCAGATGAAAAATTATGAGTTATAAAAGGTTAATGTTAAAAACAAATCGAAATATGTAGTAAAAATGGAATGTAAAAATATTTATGTTTAGGGTTTAGGGTGTAGGGGGTAGGGTTTAGGGGTTAGGGGTTAGGGGTTAGGGGTTAGGGGTAGGGGTTAGGGGTTAGGGGTTAGGGGTTAGGGGTTAGGGGTTAGGGTTTAGGGTCTAGGGGTTAGGGTTTAGGGGTTAGGGGTTAGGGTTTAGGGGTTAGGGGGTAGGGTTTAGGTTTTATGGTTTAGGGTTAGGGTTTAGGGTTTATGGGTTAGGGTTTAGGGGTTAGGGTTTAGGGGTTATGGGTTAGGGGTTAGGGGTTATGGTTTAGGGTTTAGGGTTTACGGGTTAGGGTGTAGGGGTTATGGTTTAGGGTTTAGGGTTTAGGATTTAGGGGTTAGGGGTTAGGGTTTAGGGGTTAGGGGTTAGGGTTTAGGGTTTAGGGTTAGGGGCCAGGGTTTACGGGTAAGGGGTCAGGGGTTAGGGTTTAGGGGTTAGGGGTTAGGGTTTGGGTTAGGGTTTAGGGTTAGGGTTAGGGTTTAGGGTTAGGGGTTAGGGGTTATGGGTTAGGGTTTAGGGTTAGGGTTTATGGGTTAGGGTTTAGGGGTTAGGGGTTAGGGTTTAGGGTTTAGGGTCTAGGGTTTAGGGTTTGGGTTTGGGTTATGGTTTATGTTTAGGGTTAGGGTTAGGGTTTAGGGTTAGGGTTTAGGGTTTAGGTTAGGGTTTAGGGTTTAGGGTTTGGGGTTTAGGTTTTAGGGTTTAGGGTTTAGGGTTTAGTGTTTAGGGTTTAGGGTTTAAGGTTTAAAATAAGTTCAAATGAAAAAGTATGAGTTATAATAGGTTAATGTCAAAAATAAATCAATATGGGTAGTAAAAATGGAATTTAAAAATATTTATGTGTTAAAACCTTTAACAAAAAAAAGATAATGTTAAAGAAATAATTTTAAATGATTAAATGATGAAAAAATTGTAAGGTATAAAAAAAATTCAATGCAAAAAAATGTAGTTTAAGAGTATAAAAAAGGATAATGTTTATGAACAATGCTTGTAAAAAAATAGTATTGCCAAATTAGCTCATAAAAAAAGTAAGGATGAAAATAATATTTAAAATAAGTTCAGATGAAAAAGTATGAGTTATAAAAGGTTAATGTGAAAAACAAATCGAAATGGGTAGTAAGAATGAAATGTAAAAATATTTATATGTTAAAACCTTTAACAAAAAAGATAATGTTAAAGAAATAATTTTAAATGATGCAAAAAATGTAAGGTATAAAAAGTTTTTAATGCGAAAAAATATGATTTGAGAGTATAAAAAAAGATAATGTTTTTGAACAATGCTTGTAAAAAAATAGTATTGCAAAATAAGTTCATAAAAAG